>JAHZMZ010000794.1:0-22075 GCA_027743805.1 Lepidocyrtoides sp. E14
CTCTGCATATCTCCATTAGCCACCTGTTTCATTGAACAACAGAGAAGTAGTAGAAACCGTTTTTTCTAAAAAAAAGTCTAAAACTTCTGCATACATACTGTTGATTTGGTACTTATTTATGCAGGGAAATGACGGTAACTGACAGCATCCGTATACGTAGAAAACACTAGCTTTGTATGAGAAACAAGAAACACTACATGGACCAATTGTGTCGGTGTATGACTGATGACGAAGTACATATATGCAAAAAAAAACGAACGTCATATTAGCATGTTTCATTAGAACAGTTCTCACAGTACCAGTTTCAAAACTTTATGTGTACATTAGTAGAGTTGAGAGCTTGTATTTACGCTCTCTCGAATTTATCAGACTATGAGACTAGGTACAATGCATTTTTCAACAATTCTATTATATGCTCACACAATATATGTAACAATAATGACGGTTTGCATTTGTGAATTGACATTGACAATGATGATGGCGTGCATATACTATATGCCCAAACGCATGACCATCACATTAAGCCGCACAGGTATTAGCTTCATCATGTTGACTAAAGCATTGTATACATTTATACATATTATTCTGCAAAATGTTTTCCTTTCCTTACAGAGCTAAAGTTTTATATAGTAGAACAGGTATATGTGTACTCAGGTGTGCAGCAATTACTTGACGCATCTGCATCTTGGCTACTGCTCCAGGACAATGTTCACATGTATATGCTCATTATTACATTAGCTGTTATGCTTGTTATATGTCGTTACTCCTTTGACTTAAGAAGAAGGAAAATTTGCTGTTAGTAGTTGCTCACTTGCAGCAAGACTCGAATATACTCACGACGAAACAAACCTTATCTTTGGCAATTTTAATGATAATGGCGATTGTGCACAGGTTTGTTCTCATAAGAATTGCTGAATAGGAAGATGAGAATGATGTGCACAAAATTATTCATCCGTTTTGTTCTCAAACAGCATGTAGCAAAAAGTAAAAGTACCAAATTACCCAAATTTGTTACTTATCCTCTACTTTGTTGCTTTTAATGTCGTCACACAAACCAACAAATGTTATATGCTACGTTATGTAAATAGCAAAGACCTTCAGTTGTATATAAAGAGTTTATTTTATACTCAGACAATTTCTGGTACTCCGTTCTCTAGAAAAATACTGTTTTTTATTTGATCTATTTTTACGTACTTATGAATAGTATTAGTATTACAATGTAAAAACATGCATACGTAACTGCATAGTAAATTTCTACACTGCAATGAGATAACTTTTGTGTGAGAACCACGTTTCTCATTTGTGATCAAAAGGAAACCAGTAGATAAAATGACGAATGACAACCCGAATCAAATTTAAGTACTATAAAATTCTACGCATTGTATTCTGCTTGTTGTGCAGTTTCAAAAAAATAAAACTGGACGAAGGAAATGTTTTGTCTGTATGCAAATTTAAAGCCACATATTATTCGTATTTAGCTTTAAGCATAAAATTGTTTGTGGAACGCAAGGACTAAACAAGTTGTTATTTTTTCAGCTTACAACTGCTTCTTGGTTAAGCACTTGAGTCGTAATCAAGTTAACTTGTCATATTTACGTAATCACCACCATGGCACGGGTGTGTATTGATCGAATAAAATGATTTCTTGGCAGATAGTGATAGCTATTATCACTTTAGGCTATTATGACCAAAGGTTCTCTGTTGAGCTTGAGCAAAATCGGATGGGACAAATTTCAACCATTGACGATTTCAATGTCAGAATGAAAATGACTTGGCATAAAAACACAGTACAATATATTTTTTTTACCTTCTATTTGCTGGTCCTCTGCCTCTTTTAGTTTATGTTATTTCAACCATTGACGATTTCAATGTCAGAATGAAAATGACTTGGCATAAAAACACAGTACAATATATTTTTTTTACCTTCTATTTGCTGGTCCTCTGCCTCTTGTAGTTTATGTTTTGCATAACTCAAGATTGGTGTAAACTGGAAGACAGGTTATACTTGCATTGTTGACCATTATTCTCTTTAGGTTATTTACAGAATTATAATGAAAAATGTAGTGTCGCAACTTTTAATATAAAAAAGAATAAGTTGATTGTCTTCCAACAACACAGAGCTTCACAGGAATGAATAGAGTAGTGCAAAATAAAAGGATTATGATGACAAGCATTTTTCAATGTGACATGTTCGACCTTGAAGGTTATAAAAGTTGCGACAAAATCATTACATTTTATTGTGAATTACAACAATTTATTTCGTTATTGTCTTTGAGTTTGATTAATGGCCAACCAAAGATGAAAGAGCTTCATAGCGTGACGGATTTATTCATAACATATAATTTGTTAATAGGCATGTGATTAAATGGGCTTTTATGGCTTTTGACTAATAAGCCTACCTGTCTTTTAATACAAAGAATATAGTATATTGATTAATATTTCTAAAAATACTAGCAAAATGAATAGTTCCAGTCCAGGACAACAACAATAGGTAAATGTGAAGATGAAATGTTTTGTGCTAATGCGACATGTTTTACCAATTTTGATGAGTTCATGCAATAGATGCAATACGAGCAAGGCAAAAAAGTGGGATTACAACGGACAACACCTATTATTTAATAATAGCATGATAGTAAAACTGGCCAATAGTCTTGTTTTGCGTATTTAATGTATTGAATAATAAAAACAGGTTTGAAACTGAAGCGTTTGTGTGTATAATGAGTAAAACTTTTGAAATTTTAAAAGTGATAATTTTTTATTGACTAGAACATTACAAATTAAGTTTTGCTGTTTTGTACACAAAGCGATTTCAACCATTAAACAGTATTTTAAATTAACTTTTAAAATAAGTCTAGTCTAGGTTCTAGATATACCTTATGCTTTTTACTCAATGCATTTACTCAACATACATTATCCGAAAAACGGGGACCAATTACCAAATGCATGTTATGCAAGTGACAAGCCTGCTGTTAAATTACAATTTAAGCGAATTCATCTGCTCGGGATGTTTTTCATCAGCACTCTGAGGCTTACTAAACTGTTTAATTATTCCTAAAAATGGTGAACATGCTACATTATTTTTAATACGAGCAATGACTAGAAGCGGAACTGTCAATGTTTGAATGATGCTGTCCAAATCGAACATCATGTGAACTAACTGAGGTGGGCATATTGTTGTGTTTCAAAGAACTACTGGAACCACTACCAAGAGATCCAGTTATACTATCTTCCACTGCATTATTGGAACATGTAGGTTTACCACCATCTACTCTGTCCCCTCCAGTTCGATTGAAATCATTGATTTCAATATTGTTGTTGTTATTATTATTGTTGGAACAAGAAGCATTATCTAAGGATAAGAGAGATCCAACATTACCTATTCGCCCGCCAGTAGCACCATGAGATGTGGTCGTACTAATGGAAGTGTGACGTCTACTACTACTACTAACACCACTTGAAAAGGCTGGAATGTTTTCGCATGTTGCTCGACATGATGATGTTGATGACGATGATAAGTTGGGTGCATGTATACTTATCCTACTAGAAGTGGTGGCAGACTGTTCCAGCTTGCTTTTATTTGTCCGATTAGTACTGCTATTGTCCTCTGTACCAGTACTTTGGTCAGACGTGCCTCCATCATCGTCCTCGTCACTTTCCTCATCTTTATCTCTGTCATTATGAAAATGACAACAAAATTGGGATCAAAAGCTCATAAACCATTGATATGCACTTCCCGTTCCACTTGACTCTGATTTTGATCTCGTCAAAAGAGGAAATATCAACTTGAAATAATTATATTCTATAAGTTTACAATAACATGTTATCATACCTGAGCATTGAATCTGTTGTAGGAGTTGCATTGCTTGTGCTGCTGCTGCAACTCCGTTCTGTATTGTACTCTCGGGAAATATGGTTGTAAAATGTATCGCAGGAGGATGAGGGAATTTGCGTGGATTGATATTGATGAGGATGGCCAAAGTGCTGAGCAATATTATGATGCTGAGTTGTAGATGCTCCGTATTGAAGTCCATAGTTGTAATAAACTTTATTTTCCATGTCTAGTTGATAAGCGCAGTCCGACCCTGCTATTTGTGTCATCATTGCTGCAACCGCTGTTGATGAGCTTGTTTGCGATGGATCTGCCGTTCCTGCTAAGCTAGTTCCAATTGATGCAGCGGACGCAGCATTGACTCCATATGCCAAAGCAAAGAGCGCATTTGGATCGCATACAAATTTGTACACGTACCGTTCTCCAGCAACTTTTTGCATTATACCTTTCTCGTAGTAATAGCGGAGAGATCTGGACAACTTGTCGTAGTTCATAGCAGGTCGATTTTTTATGAGACCCCAACGTCTGGCAACCTATAAATATGGACCATGTACCCCATTCATCAATTATTAACTGTCCATTTAAGAAAACTCGCTTAAAATTTTGAACGCTCCTTCCTTTCCTGTACCTCTTCTGGCTCAATCAGCTTGAATTCCATTCCACGGCCTGTCCATGAAATGCAATTTTGATTACTAGGATCATCTAGCAAGGCTACCAGAAACTGCCAAAGCTGTAGGGATCCTCTTCGTTGATGATAGGGTGCTGAAACGATTCCAGTAGATGAACTGGTGTTCTATATTAAATATAAAAATCAGTATTCACATAATATCGTGGTACAGGGCAGTCAACATTGCTGAATCATGTCAATATTAATTACATATATATATCTCCCATTTTTCATTACTCTCAGACTAATTATTGTACTAAGAAATGTATTATTTTAAAATATTTCATTGCTATTGAATTACGCACATGCAAGGTCGTCAGAGTGAGTGGATGCTGACTAGAAGATAGTGGAGGAGAACTAGTGGAGCAGGGTGCAGCATTATGTCCAACTCCACTACTGTTATCTCCAGAAACATTATTGCCAGAGCCAGAAATCGTTTCAGTCGCAGGACTGCTTACATCTTGTGGGGAAGCAGATGGGGTTAATGTGTTGCCCGATCCTCCCCATTGAGATTTTGGGTGTGGTGCTATTCCATTTGTACCATGTTGCCCCCCTGATGTAGTTGAACTTGTAGATGAAGTTGGAGATGATAGAGCTAAGCGGGCGTCTACGTAGAAATACACGAATCATAAATCAATATGCCTAATGAAACGGTCTGACTGAACAAGAGATATGTCACTGAACAGTTCATTTATATGATACAAAGGAAAATATTTTTAAATACAAATGGACATCAATAGTAAAGGTTAAGATTTGGATTTAATTCATTCATCTATTACTCAAGCCGATGGAATGAAAATTTGACACGTTCGTATATGGAATACATGGCTCATATACCTTATCGAAATCTTTCATCGCCCCACTTCAAAAAAGATGTACTCCATTCGTTCTCTTTACACCAAACAGCATTCTACTCATTTCTCCCTAAAAAACGCTAGTAACGTATACACACACCATGCATGTCGTCTAACATTCTCTCGTTGTATGTAATTTTTAATGAAAATTGCTTACGCAATATTCCTAGCACATAACTGCTCTGCTTTCTTAATCTTTTCAACTCTAAAATCTCTCAAATAAAAAAAAATATGACCATAAAGTGCTAAATGTTTAAGATGCTATCATCTCTCATAAGAAAAGAACAGATTTTAAAAATGACTTTTAAGACATGAGAAGCTTTCCCCATCATCATACCTCCTGGGCATACAAAAAATCTTGTTATTCAAAGAGCATATATATGACGCGGCGATGTAATTCGTTTTCTATTAAAAAAATCTCAACAGTATATTTCAGCTTATTAATTATTTTTATACTTTCACAACTCTTCAACTGCACATCAAATTAGTACTTGGCCTTTTGGTAGACAATTCACAGCACACAACCATAGTTGTAGTCAGACTCATCTGCTCCCATTTTTCTGCTTCATACAATATAAATATTGTGGTGATGAAATCTGTTTTCTACCATATTCTGTCTTTTATTCATCTATTTTAAATTGAGCGTGTGTATGTGTGGGTATACATATTAAATACGAAGTGATGTAAGAACAATGAAATACATAACCTGCTTCCATTTATTTTGAATCTTTCTTGCTAGTTAGTATGTACACGCTGACATTTTTTACGAGAAAAAATTAATGAAAAGAGCAATTTTAAAGAAATAAATCCTCTCTCTTGTACTCTCTTGATAGTATACCAACGACTTTCACCAAAAGCCTTTAAAATTGAAATGGAGAAGTAAACTCGGAAAAATTGAGTAGATATAATAATTATATATGTGTGCTTAGGCTGATGATTATGATGCTGGTAGGTACGCGTCTAATGTGTTCTGATGATATTTTGTGTTGGTGAGAGGAGCTTGAAGCAGGGAGAAACATCATTTCACATTATTCTACAGCCCATGGTCCATGCTCTGCTACTTTTTTTTTTTACTGTGGTGGTTGATAATGATGATGTGGTGTTTTCAACAGAGCCTGTTGCAGTGTAGTTGTTATAATATATGTACATTATATTTCGTTTTTTCACTCTCCCCTGACACATGAAACACAAAACACAATCTATTATCTTTTTGTCGATGCAAAAACAGCTTTTTGATGCTATGCTGCCTCTATCATTCATCACCATTCTCGCTTTTCCCCATTTGTTGTTCAACACAAAAATTATATTGTGGTTGTATTTGGGTAGGTAGGTAGTAAAAAGCACTTCATCATACTATACATCATAAGCAAGTTTTAATGTCAGTGAAAGCAAAGAAAGTACCTGCCCATTTCAAGATTACTTAAGTAGTTCAAAATTGAAAATTGTTGGAGAGAGAAATTCGGAATAATATGTACCCATGCATGAAATATGACAAGAATGAAAGATATATTTATGAATTGTGGAGCCTATAGGTATCCTAAGCATGTACATTTAGCACAATTTGGTGGGGTTTTAGTGAAAATAGGTTTCATCATTTTCATTGTTTCACAATTGTCATGAGGTTTAAATTTCTGTTAATGCGAGCAGACAGTTTGTATGTAATTCGTAATCTGTATAGAGGAACCCTTTTTCCCTTCACCCTTGCTTCTTTAGAGTACAGCACACGACTGTGTTTATAAGTCTTAAGTAAGTTATCACTATAAACACTGCTAGTAATATCATACACAGTATATACAAAAAGCATGTTTCTACCTTCCCAAGAGAATGGACATTAAAAAGAGCGTTAAAAGCCTTATTAATAATTTACTCATGGTTAATTAAGCTTTTGTTTCTTTAAAATGAAAGCATTTTTCAGGTATTATGAACTGAAGGATGTAATGTCAAGCATGATTGAGGAATGATGATGAACACGAGTAAATGAAATTCAAGTACAGTAAATTTTTGTATGTTTGTATCGCACATCATCACCACTTTTATAAATAAATTGCCGAATGTCTGCAATGCAATGGAGGGAAATGGAGTAAAAATTAAATAACTTTATATAAAATAAAGAAATTTTTTGACATGCATTTCAACATGCTGTTCTCAAAAAACCGGAACATTTTCATAACTGCATAGATTGGCCAGTTTGATACTTTTCAGTCATGTTCATTACAAAGTCCTAACTATGAAGATGAAACAATTCTTAATTTGGTATGCAGACAAATCATACAAGATGACAACGAATGGAAATAAAATTAAGACATAGCTTGAGCAGAATCATTTCAACAAAATAGGAAGCCAGGAAAATTGGAAGATTCGTCAGTGTTTAGATTTTCTACAAAAACGTCTCCTGTACATAGAAAAGGTTGATACTTTTCAAAGAGGCAAAATTGCTTAAATTCTAGTGCACTCTCAACGAAAAGTTCATCAACTCAATTAACAATTCCTCACTCCTCAAAATTAAAAGTCCATCCCGCTGCCGTACTTTTATCATTTTCAAGCACGTAAACGGGAATTAGTGGTGCCACCCAAGCTGAGAAGGTTCATAATCTGAGGCTACGTGTATATTGTCACACACTCTCTCAATATTATTTCTTTTCAATTTATCAACCAAATGATTAGTTTTTAAAGCAAGTAAATGAAAAAGATTAGAAGAAAAAGGATGAGAAAATGCAGTCGCGAGTGCTTAAGTACTAATAGATCATTTCCTAGTAATAATTAATGAAGAAGAACCAAAATGAGGGAGCTGATTTCTCCCAAATATCAGAAATAAACGGTAAAAGAGGAGAAATAAAATCAAGCATAGTGATAAAGCAGGGAATTGTTAAGAAAAAATTGATTTACTGTTTCCAGAAGTGCTGGTATTGATGTCGACAGTTCCTCCGGATCCTTGATGTCCTTTCTCATAAAAACTGCCAATGTTCAGAAATGCTCTGTGCTGCTGTGTATTGGGTGATGATGATCTAAATCAGACGCATCACCAAAACAGAACTTTTTGAAAATTGAACCTTGTATCCATCTGCTTCGTTTTTTCACGATTGTACAAACAGCAACTAATCCAAAAGTTGATTTTTCGGTATTTTACCTGTGGGAGCTAAGCTGAATGGCGGCTGAGCCTGTGCCAGCATTATTACCACTGCTAGTACTGCTCTGAACTCCGATTGTCAAGAGTACCCCACCACTGGAGGAAGATGAAGAATTATTAACATATTTGGCAGTACAACTAGTGGAGATACCATTGCCCTGCTGCTGTAGAAATCCTCTTGACTTCGTAGAAGCAACATTAGTACCACTTTTGTTAGAATTTTGATGAAGTTCAAGCCCTTGGAATGTTGAAGAGTATACTCCACTGTGAATTGAATGGTTTAGATTTCCGGCAGTGGTTGGACTTTGGTTGAAAATTGCGTCCAATGGAGTGACCGGATGATTGTGCCCATGACCTGGGTGATGATGGTTGATGTTCAAATATTCAGGATGAAACCTTGCATTTGGATTTAAGGAGGTCTGAGATCCAATCGTTTGATGATGATGGTGATGATGCGATCCATAGTAAACGTAAGGATTTGAAGCAGAGTGAAAGTTGTGAGCGACAGAACCAGTGGTTGTATTTTGGAGTGAGATCTGATGCTGGTGCAATTGTTGCTGTTGATGGTGTTGTTGGTGATGTTGTAGAGGAGGATGTTGTTGGTGAATATGGTGTGGTTGATGGTGATGTGCCGACAAGCCTGGGATAGAATTACCAGAAGAGGACGTGAAGCTTCCGGTATGGGGATGACTACTATCCACAGATGTTGGGTTGAATGGTTCGTTCATGAGGTTTCGTGTGGCTGCAGGAGGTGAAATTCCATGCACGATGTCGGAAGGGTGACACATTTCCTGCTTAATCAATGGCTTTTGGCATACATTATTAGCACCAGTATTATTACCATTGGTGCCACCGACGCTGTTGGATGTATTGTGAACCGCCTGATTGTGTAGACTGCTCTGCTGGGATGAATGAATTTGAGCTATAAATTTCACATTTAAAAAATTACCTCAACTGATTACTTCAAAGAAAAATCCAAAAGCCAGTTTATAAATTGCTTACATGTGTATGAATATTTTTTGCTTGCTCAGAGCAAGCTGCTCTGCCTGCGCTCCGTAACCTCTCAATAATTACTAAACTCAATGAAATTAATGAAACCAATAATGGGTTGCATAATAAAGGCTTTTGTGCCTTATCAATATGCACTTGTGGAAAGGCAAAAACCATTAAAATCAGCACATGTATCATATAATAAGTGCATATAACTTGGCTAAATATAATTTACCTGCATTCGGTTACAGCGTTTAACAGAGAAAGTTTTTTAGCTGCAGTCCCGTAAATGATCATGCACTATATGCAGTAAAACAACTCATATATTACCCAAATACCAAATCCTGGTCATTCATATATTCTATGAGCGAAACGGCGACTTTTGTTTCTGATTTAATTTAGTTAAGGTAAATGACCTACTTCATGTAGAACACCATTCTAGTGGAGAAAATTGTTATCCTGCTGGAGAGCTTTTCCAAGAATTTCTCGTCAGTAAAATTCCTAAATCTTTTTTATACATACATACATACACGTACATTAGTACATGTGGAATTCGATTCAGTGATACACGGTGTGTATGTATGTTACTGGAAAATGGAAAGAACTGAGAAGAATAGATGTATATAATGCGATGCAAGTAGGTGCATATTAATAATATCTTTGTTAAGTGGTATTCAAAACTGATAAGCGGGATATATGCCTATTATTATAATGTGCAATATTCTATGCAAAAGCAGAACTCGCTGTGGATTGACTCTGCCGTTCTGCACTGTACGGGTTTGAAACAGTAGCGACATAAACTGTACTTGGTAAGCTGCAGATTTGCACCATGTCCAGCTGATAAAGTCTGAATATCAAAATGTTTAAGAGCTCTGGCTTTACGCGCAGGTATACAGTCTATCTGTTTTGTCATAAAATGCATTGATGTGGCTAATTAATTACACACTTCCTTGACACATGTCACTTTGCTCGGGTCGGGTAACCGCACGCTTTCTAACTTTTGCCTTTTTTGGGGCAAATTGAACCTTTCATGAAAAAGTTATATTTTAAATCGTTTCATAATGAATGTAACGGCTTATCGGGATGTAAAACTAGATAAAAGTGTTATCCAATTTGTTTCGGTCAATTTTCATTCATCGGTTGTAGAGAAAAGAACATGATTTACAAAAGGAGGATTCGTTATTCATACACAGGACATAGACCCATAAACGGGACACAAAAAAAAATTCTCGCTCTGTCTGCCACAAGAGGGGATTCGGCTTGCTAAAGGGGCGCGTCTAATTCTCTTTTTCATTGACTGGACAAAAAGTGCTTACATTCTTGCATCTCAAGCTTTTCCCAGGCAAGAGGAAAGTGGTGGTAGTGGTGGTGGAAATGAGGGAGTAAAAATAAAATATATTTCAGCATTTTATGCCGAAACGAAGATGTTTCGAGATCATGTGCATGTTGATTTTATGCTTAATGCGTACTCTCATATCACACCCATATATCGTGCAAAGTCACTATATATTCTTGGGAAACAACAATGCTAAAATTTTTGCTAGTTACTTCATTGAGATCATTGAGAAGAGATCATGATCATCAATTCTTGGCTGATAAATAGAAATGTCGCACTTTAGCTATTAAATATTATTACTATTCCACTTGAAATTTGTTGCAATGAATTTTTCATGCACATATAAAAGAAATAAATCAAATAATACTGCACAAAGCAGTGTACATGTGGTCGTTGCATTTTATTATCGTGTATTTTCCTCTGCTTACATTTTTATCTGTTGTTTTTTGTTCGCATCAAAATAATAACAACAAAATGTTGGCGGAGGGTAGAGTAAAGTTGGCTTTGTGTTGCTGTCTTTTTCATAGCTCCTCTACATGGAATGCGGGTTCGACATGGTTGCATTTGTATAACGCAAAGAATGCTCAAGGAGAATGTTCGCTTTACAAGTTTATTTAGGCCTTGTGTACATTTGTATTTTTCAGTTGTAAGGGGTAGTTTGATCTGCAAACTCTCCTCTTTGCGACGACTCAACGAGGTGAAACGAATTCACGAAACTTTTCCTCTATTTATTGGAACGAATAATGTATTTTTGGAGTAAGATACAGAGTTGTAATTATCAAATCAATTTATTTCATATTAATGTTTTGTTGCTATTTTTGTCAGACCATTTCGCTCTAGAGGTCTCCTCAGGTCAATCATTGTTCATATCTTTGTACACATACGCACATGCATGGATATTACATACTACTAAAATACTTGGTTGTTGTAGGGGTAAATAATAACAAAGATTACTACTTTATTGTACTGAATAAAAATACGGTTCTACGTAAAAACCGTAACCGGAACAAATCTTTACTGAACAGATAAGGAACGACAATTCAGCTGCCTTCTTGGCCGACCCTTTTTCTTTTTTAAGCACACTTTGAGGAGATGACATCTCTTGTAGTATTATTGTCTAGTAGCCATTTAGCCAATGTGTTTCATCATACTGTATAATTTGTAGTGTTTCTCAAATAATAAGTACTCCAGCAAAGTTTTATTGATTTCACTCTTTGCAAACAAAGCTTTTGAGAAAGTGTAGTAATCATCAATTTAATAAAAAATACTGTAATAAGTCACTCAGTTGTTTGTATGATACGGGTGAAACTTGCTCGGGAAAATATTTTTCAGAATTTACAGGTTAGATATGGTATGTGGATGTGATGTTTCATTTGGTCTCTCACAAATTACTATTTGTAATAAAACATATAATATTTATTAGACTTTTGTTTACTTTTCAAAATCGCAAAATGATTTGAGCTTTCTAAATCAAATATCTGGGTTGCTGATGTTGAATGATCATTTCATTTAGCTCAGTTTATTGAAGAATATAAAGTTGGAAGGCTGATCGGCAACAAGCGCAATTGTAAACAGGCCTTGGGCTATTTACGTGTTTGTACAAGTGAAGATGAAGAGGCATAATATGTACTATGACCTATCCCGTTCGAAAAGATTATCATATTACTTCTATAAGCTAACATCAAATAAAATCAAGCACTAAGCAATCCTCCAAATTCGAAACAACAGTGCAAAGAAAGAAGCAAACTACTATTCACTATTATCCTCTTCTATCATCTCCAACTTTTAAATAAATCTTTTTAAATAGTTTGCTTGTGTAATCTGACTCATTTTGTCCATGGACAGGCTCACAATAAAATCACTATTAGCACAAATTGTAATTTTAAAGGTACAAAACGGAACTGAATGTGTTAAAGTGTAAACTAATAAACTGCCTGACAAAATGAGAATTGAATTTTCAATGAATGTATGTATTTATAACATGGACAATAGTTTTACAGCTATTGGCTATTTGCTTAAAAAATCAAAGCTCATCATCAGTGTAATCATTAATTCTTATCATGATGAAAAATTAACCCATGCAGCAATCTCGTTTTCATTATTTATAATAGATCAAATATTGACTAAAAATAATTTGTTATAAATTGAATAATATTTTGCTTTAATATTAACCATTTTTAAGGCTCTAGAGGATATTTGGCTTATTATGTGCTAATACCAATATCTGTAAATTGTTTGAAGGAATTAGCTTTTCTCAAAGTACCTCATCCAGCTTAAAATGGTAAGCTATATTGGCTTATTTTTTTTTGAGGTTTTGAACCTTTTTATATTTTTAGCTCAAGTAAAGAATATCANAATTGTTTGAAGGAATTAGCTTTTCTCAAAGTACCTCATCCAGCTTAAAATGGTAAGCTATATTGGCTTATTTTTTTTTGAGGTTTTGAACCTTTTTATATTTTTAGCTCAAGTAAAGAATATCATATCTAAAAATTGTACAAGGAGCTGACTGTAGACAATGTCCTTTTATCAGCACCATAATTTGTACGTAGTAGGTATTTCTATTTTATTCTCTAATAACACAAAACGGTACCCGCAAAGTGTTTGGTGGTATCAGCAAGACAATAAACATTTCCAGGAAAATTGACAATGTCAAATGTCAACATTTTTTGCAGGTTTAAGTTCAAAAGTTAATCATGTGCATTTACTTAAAAACAAGGACCATTTATCTAAAAGCACAATGAAGCAAAATTTTGACAATGAAAAAGAAAAGAGACACAACTCTGCCTCGGTACTGAATGAGCCCAGCCCTCTACCTGAAAATGTATATCATCGAGTAAAGAAATAGTCAATTACGGAAAAAGCTATTTACAAGTCGCTGCAGGAGGTCTATCAAGACGGCCCCCGATCATGAAAAAATGACAAGAGTAACTTTCAAGAAAAACTTTGTTCTGCTTGTTTTTATTATTATTAATAACACAACAAACATGCATGTATATCAACAGGCATCAACTTACCGTTCTTTCCGTAGCTTCTTTCTTGGAATGAGCTTTGACTTTTTGTCAAGAATGGATATAAAAAGGCAGTATACAGGGGCGCAACATGCATAAGAAAATATAAATGATAGATAAGGTAAAAACATAAATACCTCTCATGTATAAGCATCATCTGCAAAAGGTTAACCGACGCATTTGTGTACACAAGTTCATCCTTTTTAAGAGCAACGGCAGCAACAACTTAAACAAAGTAATAATAAAAAACGTCACAAAAAGCTAAAGAAAGAAAATTAGTCTTTTGCCGACAAAAACATGTTGCCTAAATAGATATTTTTTGTAATACTTTTTCAAAAGCTTAATATGCACATATAAGCTGACTACGCATTTTACAGTTATAACTGTACCTGTGTTCTTAGTTGTTAATAGGGTGTAGATATATGGGATGATGTGTTTTAATGTAATGAAAAATCAGCCTAATCTGCTTGTCATGCTAATTCGTCAGGTCAATGTCATAGAGAGGGACCAGATCAGAGATCGTTTTGCTTTGTTTATGCCTCAATATTGCACTCACTATAATATGAAGGTATATGGATGAAATATGACGTGTGGGGGAGTTGTACCACCCATACATACTACATTGGCACTATCGACAGTAACTTAACCTCTATTCTAGAAAAACAAGCGTTATTACTCCATAGCAAGTGTATCAAAGTACCCCATAAACGCATGCTATACGAAATAATAACGGCAGCACATAGTCTGCTTAATTAGTATAAAATATTTTGCAGTTATATCAGAGCAGAGTTTTATGATTCTATTTCAGTTTTTTCTCACTTTCTAATATTTTCAATTATATGCATTGTATTACTAGTAGTTTGAAAAAAAATATATTGGAGAATTATTCATTTACCTCTGAAAGTATCGGTCTGGCCTTCGACATCCAAGCCAGAATGCAATGAAAAGTGTTGCTGAGCTTCTTTCATGGAAACAGCAGCAGCAGTGGTGGCTGCATTACTAAAAGCATCGCTAACAATGATTGGCAGAGGTAATACAGTTGGCGATGGCGGCGATTGCTTAAGCATTGGTTGCGAATGACTTGTCAGTGCTGGTGGTGAATCATCTGCCTCTGGAGTTCCGGAAGTTGTTGGCATGAAATGATAACCTAATATATTGCAGTAGTTTAGCATTGTGTTAGTTAACCACAGTAAATCTATGACATTTAGTACTGCAATGTCTGAACATGAAGCATGGTACAAAATCAAATTGTTTATTGTCATATGTAAATACAAATATTAATAGGAGAAAGCAAGAATAAAGCAACTAGAAAAGTATTGCATACATAAAAAATAATGCAAGAAACCAACAAAGTTTTTTTTATCATACTATTATTTGTAGATCATACTTGGAGAGGGATGATGATGGTAATGGGGATGATGATGATGGTGGTGAAAAGAAGTTGCCCATGTTGATTCCGCTGCCGCAGCTTGTTGTAACACTGCTGCTGCGGCCGCTGCTGCTGCTGCTGCACCAGCAAAGCCTGATATCATTCCCGAAGAAATGTATTACTACTTCCGTGTTCTGGAGACTTAGTTTACCTATATTTTTAGGGTGTGGAGAGAGAAGGGGTTGATTAGTTTTGAATGCATGGAACATTTTTCAACAAAACTTGGATGGCTGCAATGGATGCGTAATATGCTTTTAACATTCCAGGTAAAAACGATGACAAAATATTCGTATTTTTACGATAGAATTGATATTGCACAGCTTAAACCGGATGTTTTGATGACATTTTTTGAGCTTTGTCAAACCATCTTTTTGCTGGGTTTATCATTCTTTATGCGTATACAATATGATCATTGTGCCTCGAGGAAAGTTTGTTTATTATACACAGGTAAGCAAATGCATTTGAGTTATTTTTATCATTCTATTAAACTACACCAATATTAACAAAGGAATTTCAAGAAGTGGTTGGATAAGTTAAGTTAACATTATACATAACATGCAGTACCGAGTTGGTAAAAATGCATCGAACAGATACAAAATCTACGTAAACAGCAGACGGAAGATGAAATTGTAAATAGGTCATGATCTATATTTCAGCTAGAAAATATTAAATTCCCTATTCAGTGATTGTAAGAAACTAGTTAAATCACAGATAAATGAAATTGAAACTTTACAACTACTGAGCTTTTCAGTGTGAAAACAATTTAGCCTCTAGTAGTGGGGTGATGGCTAAATTAATGTGTGCGTGAAATACATTTATTTAATTCGGAAATGAATATGCAGCAGGAATTAATGCACACCACATGCATTATATTCCTGCATCTTTCTAAAAAGCACAAATAAAATAAATCGCTTACCTCCGTAAAACTGATATTTGTATTAATAATTTTATCCATTCTACACTTAAATTTTACTAGCTCGAAAATCAGTTTGCACATACATGACGATATAACTTTTACTTTTTGGATGACAAGTGACCAGTTCGTGGTAGAGTAAAGGTAGTAATTATAGAAGTAATATAAATTCATTTACTTCAAACCATTGAATTATTAACAATAACTACCACGCAATGAAATAGTATCATAATTAGCAAAGACAAAAAATTTCCTTTCGGATAATGGAAAAGTTCGTAATGATTGAGGGTGTATTTAGTGGGAAAAAAGTTCAATATAGCGGCTCCAGAGTTTCTGTTTTACTTTTACTTACTCAAGTATGTAGAGATTTCTTAGCCAGCATGAAGATATTGGAGATAAAAGATTAACCTCAAAGACAAGAGACAATGGAACAAAAGATGGTTACAAAAACCATGAAAAGGGTTACAATTTCCGCTTTGCTTTACTTTGTAGAGTAAATAAAAACTTTTCTTTGTACCCTTTTGTCTTTTTTCACACCCTATTCCGTTTCAACACGTTTCATTGTCACAACACTTTTGTAAGTTAAAGAAGTCTAAGGAATACAGAGCCATTTCATGTTTTAGCAATGCAACATCTCATCTTTAATTTCATTAATAAAGGGTTTTAACATTTTCCTTCAAAATTTTTACACAGAAAGTTCAGTTATCTCAGTTTAATCAAATAAAACATTGATTTCAGTTGATTAGATAATGTTAACAGTATAGGTCTACCTCTATTTGAATTGCAGCGCTGTACCAAATAAACACTTCTGATACTTTTATGAAATACAACAAACTTAATTAAAATATAAAATTTAATAGATGTTACCTTTTGTTGATGGTTTGGATTAAAAAAATATGCAGATCATTAATTAATTAATGGCACTTTATCAATTGATAAACTTATGATCCTTGTTACTTGTCAGGATAATTTTATTGCATTAACGTACATTAACATTTTTTAATATAGTAGTATTCGGGAACTAACACGTCACAAAAATAAGTCACTTGTACAACTAACTTTCACTCCACCAAACCGTTGTAAAGTCTCATTCCACCCCGATGTCCTCGACGAAGAAAACGGTATTATTTCCCAGAGAAGAAAGCCAAAGCCAGAGAAGTGTGCTGCTGCTTTTCTGTTTATGGCAAGAAAGAAACAACATAATCGCAGCACACAACACATGAATGTCATGCAAACAAAGGCTTGGCTTATGGTATCTGAAAACTCTGGAAAAGTCAACCCTCTTTCTTCCCGTTTCACTTCTCCGACTGGATCCATTCCCGGGCTCATCTCCAGTGATGATGAAGCATGACTTTTGGGCTGAAAGATAGAAAGAGTGAGACCTCCACGCAAAGGATATATGCATACGTAGTGATGTGGAAGTCTTAACACTTTTTTTCCGGCCACTATTTTCTACGCTTTATATGCTCAATGGGATCATTATTGGTAACAATGCTAAAATATCATCAGGGTATTCACACTTTTAAGTACACTTACATACACACATCCAAAATTTACTTTACCAACGCAAAAGTATACTATTGGAATCAAGTAAACTGATCTCATCTCTTCATTCCAATCACATTTTCATCCCATTTCACATTTTTCATTGAACCAAATTGAATACAGATTTGTATAAGTTTTACATGTACCAAGATGTCATTACACTTTCCATTGGAATATATAGACACATGCATAAATGGGCAGAGGGTTTCATACAATTTCTTGTTTGGTTTCTTTCTTTAGTTACTGCTTACAAAAATACAGGATATACATATATAATACTTATGATGACAACATACAAAAAATACGGCGACTACAGGATCACTGGTAACAAAAGTCAAATTGAGCTTAAAATTCATATTTATACTGTCATTAGATTGCAATTTCATACTACTACAAACTAACCTTAAAATACTATATTGTTGTTATTTGACAAGTAATTTCCTAGCTTGTACAATATTTTTTTACAATTTTACATTAAAAAGTAACAACCCACATACCAAAAGAAAGAAACTGTTACATACAAAATGTATGAAAAAGTTTGCGTTCGAGTTGTATTCCTATATTTACATTTGCATAATTGGAATTTTTCATTTTCGGTTTGTGATTTTAGCGAACAATAGACATGTATTTCTCACGCCATTGCTGACAACATCGCAACGGTAGATAACAACAATGAGACTTTGATTGAAGATATATGTACTTTGACAAATGGCTCCAGATTCGAGCCATAATAATAATACATGATATTTGGTATTCTGAACTTTGAAATTTCATTGAGATATATTTCGTTTGCACACAACATTTTTCTCTTCTTGAATGCCAATTTGAAACGATTTTAGGTTGTATTGTTATTACCACTACCACCACAAAATTAAATTTGCTAGCCTCTGTGGGATGCCATCATTTTCGACAGTCTGGGATCTCATAACTGGAAACTTGCGTTCTTATTACCGAGCAGGAATTGATGTAAAAGGTGGAGGAGTTGGAGGAACAGTTGGTACAACCGGTGGTAATGTTGTTGGTAACTCCATTTGAACCGATATAAGAGGCACAACCGTTAAAATTGCAATTAAAAACAATGCCAACAAGAGGGATAGAATTATCGCCGGGATGAGTAGTGGAAGTAATGTACATACTATGATTGCTAGTAAAAACATAAAAGAGCACAGGCACATAATTTTAATAATTTTGAACACAAACAGACACAAGGTCGTAATGAAGGATCTTCCTGTTCCGGGATCAAAAACGGAGGTCCGGTCCCTTATCTGGAGTAACCTTTCTGTTGCCGGTTGCAGAATATTGTGCTGTGCTGCTGTGTGGCATGAAAGGACAAAAAGAGATACATTATTATAGTGAAAAACTTTTGTAGATCGTGTCCATTCACGCGAGACAAGCAATGCTCTTGCAAATGCACCATCAGTCAGTTGTTAATAAACTCACCTGTTGCAAATGCACCATTTCCGGAATACCTCCATCCTTCCCTTGTTCCTGCTTCACACTTCATTGCGCAAAATACAGTGATAAATACTATCCAACTTTTTTTATTGAGGCCTGCAAAATTGCTCTTTCTGATCATATTTTTCAAACCAGAAACAATTATTATAAATGTTATATATTACTTTATTGCAATGCCCCAGTACTAGAATATAACGGCTTCCCTTTTCCCTGCTTGCGTTTCTTACTTTGTCTTTTGTGAATGACAGATACCTCAGTAAGAAAAACTGTAGAAAGATGATTTTGAAACTTGGCTCTTTTCAGAATTATTGATACTTCGTTTTGTTGCGGTCTATACGTTTCAAATTTTTGTCATTTTAAAACTGCTTTCTTTGTGGTCTCTGTCTCGGTGTCGTTTGTGTGTTGAGAGTGGTAAATTCAGTAGCCAGTACATTGGATCAATGCAAGGCAAAAAACATAAGGTCCCCACATACTACTACAATACATGAGTAAACAAAGTGACAATACGATTGAGACTTGCGAAAAATTTTTTACAGATGCATTTTTTTGCCAAATATTAAGGTAATCAAATCTACTATACATAGACACCATGATACATTCTATTCTATTTTTAGGTAAGTCGGTTAGGAGGTAAGAAATATGCTCGTTCTCCTGCTAAGAAAGCTATTATTTTATACCCATCGGTCTTTCGTGTAATCACCAGCAGCTAGCTCAGTAGTTGTCTACTTTCGTTCATTAATTCCTTTTATTACAGATAAATCGAATATGTGCTGATCACCACTAGCGCTGTCCATCTTCACTTTGTAATCTTTTTAACACTTAATGTTTTTTCAGTGGGAATGAAAAGAGTTTTGTACATCTTAAAGAGGTTATAAGTTATCTTCAAGTAGGAAAAATGACACTGAATAGTAAACAGAAAAGATAAAGAGAAATAATATTCAAAATAAATGGTACGTTGAAGAACGGTAGTAATTAGACATGCTAGCAATTCATTCATCCGCGTATGAGATTAAAAAATCTAATTTAGTAATGTTGAATGAATCAGCACTAAAATCTGTACGTGTACAATATAGTAAAATAGCATCTTTTGTTGAGTTTCTGGCCATAATAAAAAGTTAGAAGGCCGACGATACATTTTTGATACAATAAAAAAAAGAAAGATGACCAGCTCAAATCTACTTAAGTATCATAATGAACGTACTGATGAGAGATGATCGGTGCGGATAATAAAAGTGAGAAAACGTCAACTTTTCTTCAACCGAAAAAAAATTTAAGATCATTTGAATGCACAATTTTTATGCCACACCACCTGATTTCTTAATGACACTGGGAAAATGAAAGGTGTTCAACGCAACGTTTTGACAAATATAATAATACATCTGTCTTCTGAATTCTACTTTAAACTAACGAAAAGTGACACCAAGATTCAGTTGCTGGTTTTCACTTTTCCTTTTAGTAAAAGACTCTTTTGTGTCAATTTTTAGTTCATCAGTAGGCGGGCAGATTTTGGATGCATATGACGAGGAAGAAGGGTTTCATGTTACGCTCTACACATGATCAGCGTTAACAGTGTTGTTAAATGGTTAATTGGCAATATTATGTTCGCTTCGAAGAGTTGACGAGCTGCTGATGTTGAGTTGATGATAGAGATAACTTGATAATGCAATGCATAAACATGAAAAAGCTAAAAGGGCTTACTCAGGGAGGTGTTTACTGGTAGCTTACAGCTCAATCCATAATACATGTGTGCACTTGGGGCATATTGAGACGTGACCATTTTGTTTGTTCGATAAAAAGTATGATTGATGGACCATCAATTTGCTGTTTTTATTAATTTAACAATGAATGTAATGAACATTAGTGTGTTTAATGATAATGCACACGATGTTGAGACTAGTAATTAGCGACATTCGTTTATTATTTTTTCATTCTCTCTGGTGAGAACAACTGCTAGCTGATTTACAAGCAAGTAAAAAATGATTCTATTTTGACAACTTTGAAGTACATATATGACAGAGGAAGTATATAGTTTTATGTCTAACACTGGCTTTTATTTCCATTTCCTTTAAACGTTGGGTCTCTTTCCATCCAAAAAATCATCAAGTCTCTTCTCATTTACGTCCAAGTCAATTATCAGAGCTTCAGTGAGATTATCTGGTGTAACTTCCTTTCTCAAAAACTGAGACACCATTTGTTTCGCTGGAACACCACCACCATGAGCAAGAACTTCTGAACGATATTTTTCACCATTGGTGGAATTGAAAGGATCCTCTCTAAAGTACTCCATCCAGATCCAACTGGCTACAGCCCGAGACATCAAGTAGGAGTAATATTTAGCTCCATATCCCACCAAATGGCCGAACCTCAAGTGCCATGCCTGCGGCCATTAAATAGTTTTAACGTTTGTAATAGACTTTGTTTTGTACGATTGTTTACCTAGACTAGCAAATTGCACCGCCAAAACTTACCGTGTTATGTACATAAGGTAATCCGTAAAATTTACTGTGTACTTCTTCCAAAATTTGGATCGTAGGCCGTTCCAAGGGGAACTTTCCTGTGTGAAAGCTTTGATCCAGAGCTGCATAAAAATTTTGCATTTGCATATCGGATGCAGCAAATACGTGTTTCGACATTGAATATTTCCATCTAAGTTCTTCAGGCATGATTTCTCCGGTACTGTAATGACGAGCAAATGTTCCCAACACCTGCGCAAAGTCAAACAACAGGATGCGATAAATTTTTCGTTCACTTTTTTGTATTTCATGAAGCAACAAAGAATAAATTTTTTCTAAAAACAAGTAGGCAATTAAACCAAGAGCTGTTACAATTGTGAAAATAGGTAAGATATCTGAATTGAAAAAGTACCTGATAACTTCCATTTTCAAGCTCTTTCCCTCCTTGGATTGTAAAATGACAGTCTTG
>JAHZMZ010000795.1:0-14587 GCA_027743805.1 Lepidocyrtoides sp. E14
ATGGTGGAAAATCTCCACTTGAGTAAAATACTTTTGTTGAGAGTGATTGTGTTTCTCTGCTGATTGATATTTATAAATTTCTAGTAGATGACACCATGAAGATCACATCATCAAATCAACAACCGTGTTCTCCTCTAACAAGTTGTGCTTTTGGAGCAGTAGCCACATCTCTATTAGCCTCATCATGGCTGCTTCTCTTTATGGGAATACAAACTACTTCAAACGCTGAGGTAATAATAAAAAAAAAAACAATTGAAGTTTTTAAAATGATTGTATCTGTGTTTTTGTTTCCAGAATTTTGAAGACACCACCGCTTGGACGTTTCCAATTGACTGTCGACCGTATCATTTAAGAAGCATGAAGGTTCTTTTTAAAAATTTCAATAAATGCAGCAGAGAGCTCAAGGCTAATACCACAAGTACCCAGGAATATGAGGACAAACTAGGAGTAAATTAAACACTAAATTATTCCTATTTTTTTATTGTAAAACATAGTGTTGAATAATTAAAAATATTTTTTATTTCACTTTTTTATTTACAAAAATAGTGCGCTATGAAGTGTACCATGCAAGCTACCGGTTATGTGAGTTTTTTGCTGAACTTTATCAGAAATATGAAAAATTGTGTGCATATTTGGATTAATCTCTGTCTTATTTTTCCAGGCAGTTAATGGCCTTGTCACGGCTGAGTCAATAAGCAATGCGGTTGAACGGTTATTACCGAGAGGTCTAGTGATACCAGTAGCTCAAATTCTTACAAATAAAGGTTCTATTTAAAAATTTCAATAAATGCAGCAGAGAGCTCAAGGCTAATACCACAAGTACCCAGGAATATGAGGACAAACTAGGAGTAAATTAAACACTAAATTATTACTATTTTTATTGTAAAACTTTGTGTTGAATAATTAAACGCATTTTTATTTCATTTTTTATTTACAAAAAATAGTGCGCTATGAAGTGTACCATGCAAGCTACCGGTTATGTGAGTTTTTTGCTTAACTTTATCAGAAATATGAAAAATTGTGTGCATATTTGGATTAATCTCTGTCTTAATTTTCCAGGCAGTTAATGGCCTTGTCACGGCTGAGTCAATAAGCAATGCGGTTGAACGGTTATTACCGAGAGGTCTAGTGATACCAGTAGCTCAAATTCTTACAAATAAATGTCATGAAAAATATGGTACGACCAGGGTCAACATCAACAGTTTAATATAATTTTTATTTTCATGATTAGCATCTTGACAGAGAAGGTGAAAATTACATTAATTAATTTTTAAGGTGACAAATTGGAACCAGAGGAGGAGCATTGTCGAGGTTATTACGACTATGCATTTTGCATTCAGAATTCCATTGCAGATTTTTCAGGTGACAAATTGGAACCAGAGGAGGAGCATTGTCGAGGTTATTACGACTATGCATTTTGCATTCAGAATTCCATTGCAGAGTTGGTCGATTCTGATGTAAGTCAAGGTCTAATGAATTATTGTTTATCTGCTTGAATTTCATGTGAGTATCAAAAATGAAATAGAAGTTTCTCCCTTTTGCAGTTGTGCATTAAATTTGAAAAGGAGAAGCAATAACAGCAGGATCCCGTGCCGAATGACCGGATAAAATTATATTCATTTAGATAATTAATATAAGAAAATGCTTATAAATTTACATTTATTATCATTACTATTATGTCCATAAAAGTTTCGAGGCCGCAGCCAACATGCATTTGAAAAGTCGTCTTAAAAATAAAACCAGCAAAAATATATTTCAAAAAAATTTTTTTTTCTTGGAAAGTTGAGACAAGACATTATTATTCGTGATATCATCCTTATTTTACCGTCGTACACCACCCCTGCATATATTTTTAGGTACTACTGAATTGGATTGTTGGAGTGTAAAAATGGACAGGTACTCGACGTGTAATGCTTCTAAATTCTGATCTAATGAAAATGTCAAAGTCCATGATTAAGTCATTATCTTAAATGCTCATTCCAATCCAATCATGCCATGCACGATAATGACAACACCAGCATCAATATACCATGCATAGGCGCTAAAAAATAGATCAAAAAATAATTAAACTGGTTATTCATGTACCTGTCGCTGCAAAAAATTTTTGGTACAAACCTCTCTATCAAAAATGCATCAATTCCATCCAACTTCCAACTATTACACAGTTATCAAATGCATTCAAAAAAGTGTTTAATTTTCTGCACTACTGGGTCCGAATAAATCTTCCTGCAAATATTTACTACCTGTGACTCATAACGTACGTGAGGATTTTTTAAAAAAAAGGTACAATGTCCGTTGAAGTCTTTTTTTAAATTTTGCAACCTAGTAGTATAATGATACCGGCCACCCACCACCTTGATTCACAATTATTGCATACCTTCACGTCCCTGTCCCACCGAAATAATTACTGCCATTACTGCAATATGCATGATCATTCCATTTAGAACAATTTTATGAATGAAGTAGAACAAAAATTAAAAAATGGATAAATACCTAGAGAATGTTTTAATTGCAAGGTTTGTTTCAGATATGTGCCCAACCTTTGGTTTTTTTAACCAAAGGTTTTCCCCTTTCCACTCCACAAGGTACCACTACTGGAGTGGCTTCTCTGTAAGCACTTGATTGGCTAGGCTGGTACATAAGGGAGATTATTGTTATAAATGATACTTTAAAAGTCAAATTTTAAATTTAAATGAATGAAATCCTGGAAAAAATTATTTTGTCATCATCATCATTACTACCTTGTATGTGATATAATTTACTTTATAATACAAGTATATCACTTCATTCAAGATTTCAGTTATAATTTGACCGTCACAATGCAACATGATAGGTCAGTTGGAAAGTCGCCAAGAGCCAACATGGGACTACAAAGAGCGTCATCGTCAAGTTCAGTTTTTATAGGAAGCATAATAGATTTTAGTGACATTGGTTGGATTAGTTCGAGAAACCGCGTCTAGATCAGAGGTAAGATTTACTTTTGTCAAGTTTCCTTCCGGTTCCATCAATAACTTAAAAGGGTAGTTTTCTTTTCAATTTTTATTAAAAATTTAGGATTATGTTGAACCAGTGGATGAGAAAGGGCCTTTTGATTGTGTAAGGCTGATGCTAAGAGGTGCCAAAAAAATAATGAAGGTTTTGTCAAAATGTAGCAAAGAGGTGAAAGCAAATACTACAAGCAATAAAGATTTCGCGGAAAAAATGGGGGTGAGTTAAAAAAAACTTAAAACATTTATAATTTAATTTTAAACAAGCTTAAAATAATATATAAATTTTGAATTTATTTTTACAAGTGTGTGATGAAGTGCGTCATGCATGCAGTAAATGTAGTAAGTTTCACACCTTTTTTATTTCATAATGTAGTGCACCACCGAAATTAAAATTACTCAATCTCTAGCACTTTTCTATTAATATTTTTAGACAACTCCAAACTATATGGTGACGCCAGATTCCCTAATGCCTTTATTTGTGAAATTCTTGCCGAATAACTTCATGGTGCATGAAGTTCATTCCTTTCTCGTTAAAGCTTGTTCTAAAATTGGTAATTTTAAAATGTTAAATCTGATTATTTAATTTTTTTAAATGTCTTAATGAATGCATACTTTTTAATTTGATTAATAGCTGCAAAATTGGATCCAACCGAAGAAAAGTGTATTTCCTATTCTGAATACATTGTTTGTATGCAATCCAGCTTTGAAGAGTTCATGAATACATCACCGGTATTATTTTTAAACGTAAAGTTGAATTTAGAAATTGTGAGGGAAAATGATTATTTGAAATTGGACAGTGGTGAATAAATTGTTTTTTTGAGATGAGTTGATGGGGGAGTCAGAAATGTCCAGTTGGAGAGTGATAATTTAATATTTGAGTGTTTTATGGTCTGATACTTAATCATTTATGCTACTAAGCTTTAAATATTTGTTAATATTTTATGATAATCGAACATCAGTTCAGTTTCCTTCCTAGGCACCTGTTTCGTAGAAATTTGAATCTGCAGTACAATTCTGATGTAAAATGCTAAGCGTAACATCATGAAAATTGTCGTACGTACAATTTTTTTAATGGATGATTTTAACCAGACATGAAAGTATGTTATTCATGTTTGAAAAAAATGCAAAAATACAGAAACGTTAATATTTTTAAATTCACCGATGTTCGTAAATTTTTGAGTAGGTATTATTGTTTATTTGAAAAAAGTATCTTCACTAAAAAGTTACCATTTAATATTGGAAACATGTAATTTATAAAATAAATAGGTACTACTACTACTACTGCATGTCAGTTTCTCTAAACATGTAAAGTTGCTTCATTTTATGGCAATAATCATCTCTCAATTGTTATCATTAAACCAAAATTCACACGTGTATCGCATGCTATTACGGCTAGTCAAACTTTTATTATGTCGCATGGATTGCTTAAAAATTTAGGTAGATCAATTTTCTCTCAGTTAATTTAAACTGATAATGGTATCTATAGCCTAGTCCTGTTGTAAAGCATAATTATGATAGAAAATTGAGCACTTCCGTTGAAATTTGAAATGATATGATGTATCGATTTCATTGAAGTGCACTAGGTAATAGTAAAATGTTAAAAGTCCATGGTCTTTGATATAACATTATAAATACTTTTTATGACGTCATTTGTATAACAAATATTTATCTCCTTCTTAAATGGAAGTATATACAGGAATGTTTTTTGGAAGGCACTGATTTCGGCACTTCTCAAAATATTTCTGTTCTGAAAGAACAAATTGAACGGTAAATAATAAATACGGCCATAACTTGCTTCTACTTTATAAATAGATAGTTTCTAACTCTTTGAACATACCGTTCTTCAACTACATACAATTTTAACTTAATTTTGGCATAGCATTTTGCTATACTCAGTCAGTAAAAATGGCGGAGGAAGGAAGTAACAAAATAATTTGATTTGATCAATAATATGGTGTATTGATAACACTTTGGTAGGAAGTATGGTACATGGCGTAATTATGTTTTACAGTATGTTTATTTTTGAAGCATGTTAAGAATGTGTAAGGATTTTTGTGAACTTTGGGACTTTCCAAAGTCGAATTTTCACATCAATTGATAAAGGGAGTATTATTGTCCTGAGGAATGCTATTACCAATTCCGCAGAAGACTACGGTATCAAACGACAAAATATATTGTCAATCGTCAATCTTGTTCACCTTTTCTGGTTTTACCCATTCTAGTTTTTCTATGTAATGTTTTCTAGTACTAGATATTCCTCCGATGACCACGGTATCAAACGACAAAATATATTGTCAATCGTCAATCTTGTTCACCTTTTCTGGTTTTACCCATTCTAGTTTTTCTATGTAATGTTTTCTAGTACTAGCTGTGCTGCAAACAACGAACTTCATATTCATGATGATAATGTGTGATGATGATGACAGTGACTGAGTTTTGGTGTTATATGGTCGAGTTTTGCATATTATGTTGAACAGGGCCTGATCCTGCCGCAAGAGTCCTGCGTAAAAACATTTTGGTTTTCAATGTCGTACATCATCGCTACGTTACTATCCTTCTTGTCCATTTTTACTGCAGATGGTATACGTCCCTAAGTTAGTAAAACCAATCTTGTCTTATTCAGTTACTCTCTATCACTCTTCCTACTTTCTACCTAGTACATTTCTTACCATACATCAGTTCATTCAGTTCTTGCATTTTCGTACATACGTACACTTTGGTCAATTGCATTAATGACATATCAGATATACGCATCTTCAAGTTTTGAAAAATTAATGTACATTAATGCAACTACTATGCTAAAAACATTCTTACGGCAAAATATAATGAAAGGATAAAATAGGTAACTTTAATTACAGTTTTTAAGATATACCACATTGATACGAATGAATGAATGAATTTGTAAAATGTCTTTAAATAATGTTGAGAGGGAAAGGATGCAACAAATTTAGTATGAAGATAAGTCATCATCTGCAATTTAATTTAGCCGTTTTAAACCAACTTTCTTGGCAATCTGCCTAGTACCTTGTTGTACGCATAAAATGCACCACTTTTCTCGTTATCACTTTTGATTTTTAGACAATTTAGAAATAAATACGTCTACCACGTTTTGTTGCTTAGGATGACTGAATGAAGTCTCAGGTAGCTAGCAAGTCTAGCCAGACGCAAGCACACACCTTATTTTCTCATTAAAATTTATACCTATGCAATAAATGCGGTACTGCATTAAAGTTAAGTTGTCGGTTGTCAGTAGTCAATGTCAGCAGCACTTTGGTTTTACCTACCTTCTTCATCGCATTCGTCCCTTGAACATGACACGAGATAAATTTTGATTTGATAAATGACATTGTACTCCATTGTTATCATCTAGATGACGACAAAATACCCCTACCTTGATTCTTACCTGCTGCAGACTGCATACTCAGGGACAGGGAATCCCTGCTTTGTGTTCATGTGTGTACCTACGCGTGTTGTTTGTTTGTATGATGCTTCTTAAGGAAAGGAAAGTTGGTCTACATAAATTAATTGGTTTTAAACCCTTCTTCTGTCTTTGTATATAACGGGTACCTTATTTTTAGTCACTGACATAGAAAGTTTTTTGATATAACCTTATGCTAACTCGGCTAATGTATGCTGGGGTAGGTGTGAATAAAATTATCAGTTTATGGAAGATGTTCTTACCTTTAGGCCTTGTGTATTGTGTCTGGTATTCAACTTCATTTTTAAATAAATATTCAAGCTCCGATGTATGCATGTAGGTAAATATACACAAACCTTGAATTACTACGGTTTTCCCAAGATTGATGATAGACGTCCATGATAAAAGAACCTTATCTCGTCTGTTCCTTTTCCTGTTTTATTTTCAGATACAACTTAAGATTATAAAAATGAATGGGTAAAATAAAATGCATGATATCTCGGATATCCCAGTTTGTTTTCTGTAATGTTACCTATCCCCTAATGCAAGATCCGAAAATCTTGCAGAAAGATAATTTGTTTCCTCTCCTAAAAATTTACATGTTTCATGTCATCGTAAAAAAACCGTTGTCATTTATTTTATTTTTTATTTTATTTTGTTATTTATGATCATCAACAAAAAAAATAAGCAAGTCTGAGATAAACAGTGGGAGGAAGATGCAACAATAAAAAATACAACTTTTAAATAAAATACTAGTGCGTCCTACAAACTTTAAATGCGTTTCTCTTAACATGGCGTTTTGAAAAAAACGACCGTACGCATATTCATGTCTAAACTAAACAATAAAAATCACATTACCGTAACGGCTCGTCGTACCAAAAGTATCTTCACATACATACCTACATAGGTATACAACCAACCGCACAGAGAGTGTCCTCATTTTACTTACTAACAAATCTGCACATATCATACCTACTAAAGCATAATACATCTTCTTCCTCTTCTTGTGGCGTTCTTGTAAACGCTGAAAAGTCAACAACAATGAAACAAACTTCTCATTTTTTTTATCTATCTCTGTACATCGTTATCAACTTTTAAACCACATTATGCATAGAGCTGCATCAACCAGACAAGAAGACATCAAGTCAAGCCAGTTCTATATCAGATGGTGATGGTAGTAATGAACTACAAACATATTGGCACATATTTATTGCAATGCAAATTGCTGCAAACAACACCTGTGCGAAAAAAAAAGTTTTTTTTTTCTTTACTATTGACCATATTCAACTTTGACAGTTTGCTGCAATACTATTTGGTTTGTCTACTACTGATATTATGATGTGTGCATGGTACAATATGCGTGCGTGCTACTATAATAATAATAATAATGTTTGCACTCTTTTATTTTTCTTAACGCCTACGTTCCTGCATAGAATATTTCAAGCATATTTGCATTCATTCATCTTGTAGTAGGCTATATCCAACAAAATGATGAAGAAATACTCACAGTCATCATAGACTATACACTAAAGTATGAATGAGAAACTAGCCTGTTTGCTACACACAGACAACAACAACAGCAGACAAAGTACAAAATAAAAATTCTCTATAATATATTTCGCATGCAGTAAAAAACGTAATAATGATATTTGCATCATTGCGGCATCATCATCACTCGCAACCCCAGCTAAAAGAAAACAAAGACGTTCAGCAATTTTTTTTTTTCGTAGGTAAATCCATTCCTCTGCCGCACAGACGCATGCACAGGTTCAAAAGATCTTTTGCGTCTTATTGTCTTGATCAATTTTTGATATTTTCAGTTCGTCACAAAAGTGCATTTACATTTATACATACATATAACCACAATAAGTACATTTCATAGACATCATCTACTTTTCCTTATAAATTATTATCCCAAGTTGGTTCTTCAACTTGTTAATATTTTTTTGTGAATGAGAGTAACTCGACAGGTAAAAATATTACTTGCTATGCATGCAATAGTATGCAAGTAATCATAACAAAACAACGTGCAGGTGCAACGTGCCGCATCAAGATGTGTGTACATACATAGGTACATATTTATATATCCGAAACCCACAATAGATTTCAAGTTCCTTAAAATTGCCTTATAACTCTTTCATTACGTGTGATGTATGACTTTGTTGAATATATATTTATATGAATTGTTGTAACTCTTCTTTTCTTTTAAGATTTTGGGTTTGGTTACCTTTAACCGTTTGTATGAAAAGGTTATAAAGCTAAAGGCTTAAAGCTTGTATAGACAAGTGATCGTGATGATGTTTATGATACAATGGATGGGTGAATAGGATTTTCTGTCTGTTGAGCAGCAGCAGCAGCATGAGGAGATCGAGAGAAGACTTTAATTATAATTTGTGGATACAAGATACACACAGACATGAGGTTAGCTCATATAATTTGTCAGTGAAAGTGAAATTTCGTTGTAAAAAAACTATACGCAAAAAGTTTGTTGAACATTAGTCATTAGTTTTTAGTGGTGGTAGTGATGATAATGTTACGAGTTGGTTTATAATCTGTAGTGAATATATTAATGAAAATTAAATGGATATTTTGAACCATTTCGGAGGAAGTCGTGGTATTGAATAGTTGTTAGAATTTTTAATTGAAAGTTATTTAGTGATTTTTGTAAACATGTAGTGCATGCACTTGGGAATGGTGTTATGGCCTAGTGAATTTTGCACAGGCCGAAAAAATATATATTTTTTTTGTGTGTAAATGTTGTTCGTGTGAAATTGTGAGAAAAGTTTGTGGTGTTGACAAGAAATCATGGCGTATTCCAGTTTACTAGGGGCAGCAGCCTCCTTCTTCTACGCTGTATCAACCTTGCTCAACGGTGGTGCTCAGAATAATGTAGGCGTGCAGAGATCCCTAGTGCAAAATTTTGAAAGTACTCCGTCACAATTACTGCCTAGATTTAGTTCATTTAATAGTTTTAATAATAATCGTCCTGAAAATGGAATCAGATATGCTTTTCCATCCAGTTTAAGTGCCATTTCTTCTAATAGCTCAAGCCTTTATGCTGTCAAGTAAGTGATTTCATTCAGTAAAAAAAATCCTCATTTATGTTTGTGTTTGTTTTGCTTATAAGATGAGTAGTTTAAAAAAAATTTGTGATGAAAAGTGAAACTGCAATTTTGCTGAAATTGAGTATAAGATTATTATCATCAGCAAATTATCAGCATGCATAACCTTGAAAACTCCATTTTACGATTTTCGTCTTTGCTACTGTGCTCAATTGCTTGAATTTTTCCACGTTCTAGCTTGAAAACGTGGATGCGTCACGATCGTCAGTAAACCCTTTAATTTATATGAGAATTCCTCAAGAAAATGAAATAACGTAATTCTTCATTAACCGGCAAATCGCATGTATACATGCATGTAAATATATAAAAAAGCAGCCAAAATATTCTCACGGTATGTGTAAAACTCGTCACCGTAAACAAAGGCTACACATTATATTTGTTCTCTCTATTTCGGCTGGAGAAGAATGACATGGAAAGTACGCGAGATTTAACGAGTACACATAAAATCCTCTCTTTGCTAAGACCTTGAAAATTGGCAAGCATTTTTAAGTATTTTAAATGTCCATGTCAAATCCTACCTGTAAGTAAATTAGTATGAATGTTTACTGTATTTAACGAAATTTTGCTTGCATGCAAGCGTGTTTAACGAATACGGATACCATACCCTACATAACCTACAATATGCAATTTCAATTCAGTCTTTTTTGCATATAAACGAGACAGAATTGTTTTTTTTCAAAATAAGGAGCTATAATACAAAATTGCAGTATCATGAAGTTTTTGCTGCGTCTTCCCATAGCATATTAAATATTTTAAATTGAAATGCTCATGTAGTGTATTTAACAATCATTATAGACTTAAGAACAAGCAATTTTAAATAAGGATATGATTTCAACTCTTGGTTTCTCAACCATGAAATGAATGATGATATTTTTTTGCTATTCGTAACTTTGAATGAACATACAAGATCAAGGAATATACTTAGTTAGGTATTTAAATTAATTTTGAGTTATAAACAAACAGCATGCATGAATGTAGTAGTTCAGCATTTATTTACGTGCTGTACATACAACAGTACAGTCAATATCTTCTGACATTAATTATTGTGCTACATCGAATTTACCTAAAAACATCAACGAAACTAGTAATTTAGAGTCGGAAATATTTTTTTTTTGCAAAATTTACTACCTCCACCGCATAAAAATAACTTTGCAAATTCTCATAACCTGGGCATGTCAGTCAACTGAGTCAGCACTAACACGACGACCCAGGAAATACATTGACGTTGCTGTCGACAGTTGCCCTTTCTGAAAAGGACGCTTCCATGAAATGAAACCTTACTAGCAAGCTTTTAAACAGAAACCGCATAGGTGGTCCATATAATCAAGATCAAGTCCTGGACTGGGTTTTTTTTTTGGGATCATTTTAATAACTATACTCAGAATTTGTAACACTGAAAAACTACTCTTTGATCTATTCTGCACTGAAAAGACAGGAATTCACTTCATATGTTCATCCAATAGAGATGATGACGAATGATTATTATGACTATCATGTAATTTCCATCCGTCAACAAACAAGCTTCTGATGAACTTATCATTGTTGTTTTTTTGGCATTGTTGCTCTTTGTTGCACTCACTCTACTCAATAAAAAAAATGCATGAGTTTGCTAGAGTTATCGTTCAATTCTTCTCTACTCTTCTCTACAATCTGCTGAAGTAATAATGAAAAGCTATACCCAGAATACTTGATTGCAATTATTATTACACATTTTATGCATTGCATTATCATTACATGAGCAAATTTCTTCATACTTTTTTGGTCGACATCATATAATACACATAAAATGTTTTCGTATTTTTTTAGGTACGTACTAGGGCTGTACTAGTAGTTAGTAACGTCTGTTTGTTCCTTTCCTCCTTTTTGAGCTATAAATGTTCATTTCTGTTTTTACATTTACATGACTGTTATCGCAGGCTCTCACTCGCAAAAATAATGATGGAAATTATTCTTGTTTTATTATAGCATATAAAACACAAGCATACGTAATCATTATTCCTTAGTTCTTTTTTTTTTGGCAGAAAAGATGTTGATCTGGTGAACCACACACATCTCATTCATAGCGTCTTTGTAAATTGAACGTCTAAACTGCATGGTTAATTGTAGTTTTGTTTTTCTTCATAAAAGTATCATATCACCGAGAGATAGTGCTTAGAAAAGAGTTGTGTGATAAGCAACAAAGTGATGATGATGATGATGATAGGGCTGCTGCTGATAAGAACAAGGCTAGGCCTGCATAAGTTGCTACTACAATTATCATCATCACCATCAGCCACCACCACCATGAGATTTCTTCACCGAACAGAACTAATCATTATTCTATTACATATTTTCTGTTATTATCCTAGTTGTGCGTTTAATAGTACGAGCAGGTAATAATTATATGAAGTGTTATTAAAAATTGAGTATAAATATTATTGCATGGAAATAGTAAGTTTAAATATAAGGTTCTTCAAAGATAAGCTCTGGTCAGATACATACAGTGAAATGGCGGCTACATGGTTATTATGATTATGGAGCAGAGCATTGCCTGTAATCTGATAAGTAGTTGTGCACGTGCCATTGACACTAAAAAATACTTATTTTTAAATGACAATGATTTCAATTTGTTTAAATCTAGATTTGAGTCAATGCCTCCAAACCTAGCGTACCGACCAATGACGTCAGAGTACCACATGCAAAGTTCCGAATCTTCGGATAGTAATGTTCCAAAAACTCCTCCAGTGGATACAAACACACTTTTCCCAGACTTATCAGCAACGATACGTGCACATTCTGGGAGAATGATGACTGCAAACTCTGTTGGTGTGGCATATCACGATGGGGAAACTATTGCTACCGTTTATGCAGATGCAAATGGAAATGTGACACAGTGTGAGCTACTGGAAGTCAAGTAAGATTGAAAAAAATACTACCTGCGTCATTTCAAATTATATTATTTGTGAGAGAAGCTCACCTGAAGCATAATATAATGTGATACGTCAATTTGGCGTAAAAAATACTTATGCTAAGATGTAATTTGTTTTTTTAGCTATCCGGAAGAGCAGACAGCTGCCTTGCAGCGACTAGCTCAAGAAAACAAGATTATTGAAAAAATTGGTTTTCATTCAATGCTCAATCTCATAAGAGCATGCCAATTTTTTGAAGGAAAAAATGTAAATGTAGAGGAGACAGGAACGGAAGAAGGATACGGGGGAACAACACAAAATCCCATTTTGAACCCGTTGGATGTTCTCGTAGGAAAGAAGATGAATATGTGGTCTATGATTTCTGGAATTCTTCCAGGTAAGTGGTTTTTTTCCTCTGACTTTTCAATAAACTTAGATATGTATGCATGTACTTACTTTTTTGCCTATTTTGCTACCTCTACAAATAGGAACGAAATGGTGCGGACTCAAGGATATTGCTACAAACTATAACGATTTGGGGACCATGCGTGACCTTGACAAGTGTTGCAGGTATGCATGCATTCATACTTTTAATACCCAGCTAGTTAATTTGTTCATATCATCCAATTCATTGATACAAATTAAACAGTAAACCAAACTCGTCTTCTCTATAGATCCCACGACTTGTGTCCTCGTAAAGTCCTTGCCTTTCGCTCGGCATACGGACTAGTAAATTGGAGTTTATCTACAAAGTAAGCCATGATCATGATGATATTAATTGGTTGACACGTTAATTTTTATCTATTATTTTATGCATGTCTTACTTAACCTATTAATTAGTATTCAACAATAACAATTGTAACTGTTTTTGTATCAGATCTCACTGCGAGTGTGACACTGCATTATATGACTGTTTGAAGCGAGCATCTGTGGATAATCCAACAGCCGAGCTAGTGGGAAACTTTTATTTTAATGTGCTACGCGTTCAATGCATCGACGAAGAGAATCCCGCAAAATGTGTACAGTTTGACGGATTTAGTTGTATCAAATGGGAAAATGATGAGTCAGATGCAAATAAATTATTTTTTCGAGAAGTGCGTCGTCGTTTTAGATGATGGGACAAATAAATCTGGATAATGGGAACATTTCCGAAAATAGAAGGCTAAACGTGTGATGATAAGAAATAAGGAATCTTTTAAGAGAAGATAATATTGCAACCTGCTCACACCTCAAATCTACATTGTGAAACTTATAATTATTATGATATTCATAAGTGGGTATTATAGGTACGGTACAAAAATATGAAACGCTCTACTAACTAGCATTTCTGCAATATTGAATAGGTAGTTTTCTATCAGACGTATTTTCAATTTTATGTAAACATTTTTATACAAAAAATAATTTTTGTAATGTTATAAAATGAATCAAAGTGGGCATATGAAAGGAGGAGAAAAAAAAATTGTAGTCAGCTATATAAAAGTTCTACCTTGGCACATTAAAGTGCAGGTAGCTTAATAAAAAAAAAATATTTTGATATCATATTTACAAATTGTAGAAATATGACATTTTACGAAACATTTTTCATCCCAATTTCATGCATGGCTATGTATTTCTTTGTTGTTAAAAGAAAACACGATGGAAGCATCATTTATGTACATCTCTGTTAATTAAACATTATTTCGTGACTTAATATGTCGCCTACAATGTACCACCTTTCTCCCATTTTCTTTGCCGGGTCCGACTTCTCCTGATGAAATAACTTTAAAAGCTCAATCTCTCTTTTGACTTTTGTCCTTGCAATTTCAGCTACCACCTCCCCCATTTCCTTTCAAACATACTGAATTCCATTCCAATTCCTTTAAAAATAACAATCAAAATCACATAAGAATTCAAATCAAAACCAAAGTAAGGAAGCAAGGTAGTTCCTCCACTGCACTACAAAAGTTTATTATTCTTCATTTAAAAACTCATAATTCCTTTTCTTTCAATTTTTTTCTTGTACGTGTTTCAACTTTCCTACTTTTCACATTCCGCCTCCGTTGCGTTGTTCTCTCAGAGAAACTTCAATCAGCTTTTCTGAATCTGAAAAACCAAGATACCTACCTCATTTCACTCCATTTTCACAATACAGTTGAAATTTTAGCATGTGATCGTTTCAATGCAATCATC
>JAHZMZ010000796.1:0-17291 GCA_027743805.1 Lepidocyrtoides sp. E14
GCTCTAGATTAAGCGCATGGTAAATGTTAAAAAAATCTTGTTTAATGGTAAAATTAACATGCGTCATAATATAAACACCTGCACATTGTGACTTTCTGCTTGATCATCGCAATGAATGAAATGAAGAAGCAACGATTACTTAAGTTTTTCATATTGCATGTCAACTTGGTTGGTTGATAAACATTTCGTTTTTATATCAGATTTCATAAATCTAGCAATCACAAAAGTATTAAATTCAATCATTATAGGCCACATCATCATTATTATTTTTATGTGCATACCAAGTACCGAACTAACATTAGAGTTTATTCATTCATCAATATATTTTGCCTCCTCCACTCTCCACCCTCCACCAATACCAACTTCAACTTGTAACTTGTCATTCTCATATGAATGGAGGAAAACAACGATTTTGTCATCCTTTTTCTCTTCTACTTAAACTAAATCATGTGTGGAAACCTCAATTAATGTATGCAGGCTAACCCTGCTATGTGTAGGGACTGTAAAACTAGCATAGCCGTTCACCTGCCTGCTAGAACAGAAAATAAAATAATAATTATGGCGGATATTTTACCTTTGAACGTAACAACATTCATGCACTTGCTTATGTGCCTCTTGAAAGACATAAAAACTAACAATTACCAATTAATCCTATTATTATTAAGTCTTCTAGTAGTTACAAGCAGCCAATCTAAATAATATTATGGATGTTTAATTTAGTGTTTGTTATTTTTGCTCACAGCAGGAATTTATGTTTTAGCACGAGTCTCATGCGATTATGCTTGTGATTCAGTACTTGTAGTAGTGCACAACACTTCTCGACTTGTGAAAAACTTTTGCAGACACAAAGGATCTTTGGTAATAATTCTTTTTAGAAGGTATAATTAATCAGAGTACTAGGTTCTGCTAGGAGAAGGTGTTGAATGAAATATTATAATGAATGGTGCAGGAGGAGTCGAGTCCTCTACTGTGTGGCACGCGTTTGCAATAATCAGTCATAGTCCAAATTTGCATTGCTAATAATAAATACTTTTAATACGACTTGTTCATCTCATATAAGTACTTATTGTCTGAATTTGTTCATTCTCTCGATCTCGTAACTAGTGTCTATCTAATAATTTAATTTACTTATAATTTATATTTATTGCACTTTATTGACATCAGATAAACTGTTGTAAAGATGTATTGCATGCCAATGAATTTCAATATTATGCTATAAGTTTAGAAGATGGTATATTTAGCTGCATACTCGATTTTAGATCATGGTTTATCTTTTGTCAGCAGTACTCGAAATTTTTCATTTCAATGAAACGAGTGGAGTGTAACAAGAGTGCATAAATAAAAGGATTTGTCATTTTTGTTCGATTGCAGTTTGCACTTGCCTGATGCATCATACCTACACAAACACGTTTTTTGCCAATTTGTCATGTCATTTAAGAGTTAGGACACGAACATGAACGTCCACTGAACCTCAAAAGCACAGCATGTGAAATTTGTTAAAAACAAGAAAGGCAATTATGTCAAAACTGTTTGCTAGGTTTTTAAACATTTACCTACTGCCCATTCACTCACAACAATAGTGGTTGTTACATTACATACCCCTTAATTATTAAGGTATTTTTAAATGTTAGTGTTAATGTTGCTAGTTTGATTGGAATTAGTAGGTTGTTAGTAGGTATCGCGGGTATGAAGGTTCTAAAAAAAATTATGAGCAATAAAATAATTTTGATGATGTTTTCCTATTATGAAACTGAAACCAAGCGGTAATTATTGTCGCTTTCATAGGCACGCGTACTGTAGATTATAACAAAACGTCTTGCAATTATTTTTAAAGGAAAAACGTGATACGTTCATGTGCAACAATATTAAAATAAACGTGAAACAAACACTACTGACTAGAAGTTTAAGTTGTGTGCGTGTATGGAAAACATCAATTATCAATACAGTCCATGTCACCCACCATACATTATCGTGGCGTTTACGAGTAGCACAATTAACAAAGGTATATAAATATATACATAACGATAAGTTTAATAGAGGTAAAAAAAAATTTTGAAGTACTCCTCAATAACTATTATTTCACTAATAACCCTGTATATTTTTTGCTCTGAGGCTGGTACTCACACGAACATATTATACGGGCTAATTACAGCACACTTTACTCAATATTATACTTTTTATTTGGAGATATGACACAATTGACAAAGTTCACGATTCTAAAATGTAATTAATTATTTAGAACAAACAATATTTTTTTTGCATTTTTTCAATTTTGATGAACTATGGAAGGGTGACAGCAGTACCAAGCTTTAAAAAATAAAGGAAAAACTATGTTTATAACAAGAAGGGTCTGCAATGTGTTCGCCATTTAGCAAGTTAATTTTGCTGTTAGTGATACAGATATTGTCGCTCGTAAAATTGTAAACGATAAATGCATACAACTGTAATAAATGTTCGATAATTGTTTGAGTAATCAACCAGATAATCTCTTAATTGTATATTGCACACTATACCGGTTGCATCAAAATCTGTCGTTTTTATGGGAAACGTGCAAAAAACAACCTTTCAGCTACATTAAAAAATTTATAGTCCAACACATTCAGTGAGGAAGCTATTTTAACAGTCAGTTATAGTTTTCATGCATGTAGGCATGTACATAGACATGATACGGGCTATTTTGGTTTTTTAAGCTTTTAAAGTACTAATACAACTGCTATAGTCTTATGAATCGTATGAGTCGTATTTTTTTAAAGGAGTAATTATTGTAATGTATATTTTGATGTACTAATAACAAAAAATGATAAATAGTCTGACACAAACAAGTTAGCAATAAGGAAAAACGAATTTTAGAAGGTCCTTAAATTCAATAGATGATGCACTTGATTCTCAATTCCAATTCCCACGTTGTTGTACTCACCTTTGAAACATGTTTTTGCAAGAATGTTGCAATCCCCCTTTTTGAGTTCTAAAAATCCACTCGGCGGATGAAAAATGAAGGGTTAACAAACCGGCATAGAAAATTTCATAAAAATTCCCGTGCATAGGGCAGGTTTGATGCTTGGTACTACGTTAGTTAATTCGGTATAGGTATAATTACAGATTTGTAATTCTTTTTTGTTACGCAATGTATGAATTAACGTTTGTGCTATATACATGCATAAAAACTAAAGGTGTTATTAACAGTACGTATTATACGTACTTATTTCATTCCGTTGTCGGTCGGTGTATGCATTACATTGTTGCCACAATTCGAACAAAATGTCTGGTAAGGACGTGTGAAAAAATAGTTGATAATAATATGCATGTTGACATTGTATGCCTAAACTTCAAATTTTTATCAAACCACGTTCCATTTGTAACAGACAAAATTATTTAACAGGTTCGTATTATCAATCTGTAATTATTTTCCGGTTGTACAATAAGATGCATTATATAGAATACAAACATTTTGTTGATTGTGTATTTACAAGCTGTCAGATACTGTAGGTCGTTGGATTGGGCTGGGAAATAGGACGATTTCCAATCTAACAACCAATCTACGTCAGTAAAAAGAACAAGTCGTAGATGGCTATCCCTTTTTTACTTTTTGCCACCTTCTTACTTGATCGACATCTAATATGCTAATGCATGGTTTGTCATATGAAGTCATGAATGAAATTGCAATGCATTTTCTTTAGAGAAGATGAGTTTTTGTTATGCATTAATAATAATTGTTACACAAAAATACACACCTTTGGTTAGTTTATTTGATGACAAATTGATAAATCTACAGTCACATACTTTAGTAGAACGAAAGAATGTAAAATGTAAAATAAAAAATGAAATGAAAACACAAAGTGTGTTACTTGTGATAGTGGTGATGATGGAAGTTTAAGTCACAGTGCATTGCGCATCATTTCATCCAATTATAAAATTGCATCCGTGGGAAAGGACAGTAATGAAAAATTGACTTTTGACTTTAATGTGCGTTGCAGTTGTTAAAACCAATTTACAAATTACTCTACATACAAAGTCTTTCACTTTAGTTGCATATTTTATCTACAGTAATTTGTTGAAACCCCTATAACATAATACGCTTCTTCAGTCTCATGCAAACTAAAGTAACGTTTTATAATATCAAGTGAACATGAGATAGAATAATTACTTTTTAACTATATTTCCTGTGATTGTCACTATCTAAATTGAATCATGAACCAGAAAAGTTTGTTATAATTTAAGCAAGTATTAATTGCGAACACTCTTTTTATTATTAATAATAATAATTTAAACCCACTAATTCATTATCAATGCTACGATAGTATCTTTAGTATTGAAACTATGTCAAATGAAGTTCACTGTCGGACGACAGAGTCATTAGCACTGTCTTGATTGTTTTTTTATCATTATAATATTAAATTATTATCTAAAATTAATGTTTATTTAGCTACTACAATAATGTAATATCAAATCATGTAAAAGTTACAAATTTAATAAAGTCAAAAGGATTGTGATTTAATTAAGTACATAATTCAGTTTATAAAAAATTCCTTTAATTAAATTAAATTATGATCAGATATAGTCACCATCATATAAAGCTATGTAATTCGGGAAAATAGTAATATTTAAGTAGAGAATCAAATACTCCTCGTTGGAACATACTAATTGTCTTATCAATCTCTCTTTGTCTTGTTAACACGGGATGTTTTTTCGACGAAATACTAGTACATTCTCTGTAATGATGTAGTAAGCCAATATTAGGGTCTACTTGAACAGAATGGCTAGAAAACCGAAAGTCTACTTTTTTAACGTATTTTGTTACAAGATGATGTCCCACAGAAAGGACTTGTCGAGGATTCACAATAAACTTACTGCGCATTGATGCATGCCATACTCGCTTGGTTCTAGCAAAACACCTGAATATTGGTAATTCTTTTACAAATTCAGCAACAAGGCCATTATTTGCCGGAAACGAGGAAGCTGTTAATATTGAAAGTACATCCGGCTTTGGTAGTGCTACTGCCGATTGTGTTGAAGGAAAAAAATTCATTTCATTCTTAGTGTCATTTCCAACCTTTTTGCAAAACTCATGGCAAAAAAACGTGTTTCGTATCAAATACTGATACGTTTTTGTGCTGTTGTAGGAATCAATAATTGTCCACATGTCAGGAGGTACCACATGAGTATTATTTTTCCCCGTGGAGTTTTTAGGTATTCTTGGGACAATGAACTCATCGATATCAACAAATATCACATATTCTTGGTCAACGTTAGAAAACAGACAGTCATTCAGGGCTGCAAGTGTTCCATAATCCCATAATTCAGAGGTGTTTCCTGTTGGCACATTCCAGTCATGAAGAATAAAACGTGGTAATGGGTTTTCATCGTCCCATCTAGGTGCCTTTGCTGCTGGTTCTTTTTTAGTCATTGTCATCATTCGAAACAAGTACTTCCAAACACGAGGAGAGATGCTCATTGCATAAAAATTAAACTGGGTGACGCCCACCGCATGATAATAACTAATAAACTGAACTAATTTCTCCAAGTCGTCAAAAGGTCCAAATAGCGGACGAACACAAACTGATAATGATCTTTTATGAAACCTTATTTGACTCTTAGTTTTCTCTGGAGTCATCATCATTAATGTTCCAACGTCAATTAATTTAGTTGGATAGTCGAGCACGTCAGTTGGATAAATGGAAATTTGCAAATCATTTACAAGGGCAACTGTTTTCACTCTATGGTAAATGGATGAGCGCATGGTAAAATAACAGTTGAAATAGCAGCCAGCATAAATTTTTACACCTTCTTCGATCACTGTGTAAGTGACCCTGGAGGATGGAATATATTCCAACTTTTTGGTTGATGAAGAGGTAAAAAATAATTTACACTTGTATTGTGACGAATAGTCCATTTCATGCTTTATTCTAAACCAGTCTAGAATATTTCGTTTGATAAACTCCCGCAAGGGAGGTACTGCCTTCATTCCCACGATTCGGACAAGAATGACATGCTTCAATTTGTCCCTGTCATCGTCATCACTAGTTATTCTTTGTCCTCTTGTCTTCATCCAGTTCACTCCCACTCTGTTTTCTTGTGCCACCCGTGTTAAATTATTAATCATGGGAAAGAAAGTAGTGAAATTTCGGGTATCCAGATGAGCACTGTAAACATACACCTCATCACTAATTCGCATCCAATTTTTTCCTTTTCGTGGAATCTCATTTTGACTGTCACGATGATTTTTGTACTGTTTTTGCATAGTCATAATTGTTTGTTTTTCAGCAGATTTCTCCGTTTTAGTTAATATTGTTCCTGTTTCTGAAGAGCTTTTGTCAAAATTTTGTCTACCATTCATGAAAAACAAAGGATTTCCGCTTTGCGAAACTTGCATTATTGACAATGATGGTTGGCGAATTTCCTCTGCTTCAGAATACTTGCTGTCGCGTGTTGCGCGGTGTGATTCATTTTTCGTAAACACATTAAATATCATAATTGGTATTACGTATCCCAAGAAAAGGATTAAAAAACAAAACAGGAGTAGGCACACCGAAATTCTAATGAGGAATGTACACCCGGTTTGAAAACAATAGTAGGTCTGATGATGATGATGGCAGTAATATATGCCTTTTTTAAATGGGGGAGGTGAACGTTTACACAGAAAGGTGAAAGAAAATCTTCTCCCGCCTACCATTTTAATTGTTTGTACCGATATTGTAGAGAGAATTAGCAATGATTGGTTTGGCTGTTTGAAATGAGTAACATACATGTATATACACCTACAAAATATGGGTCAAACTTGCATTATCTTCAGTGGGATTTATAATATGAGGGAACTGCAATAATAATGCAAACGCATCGGGATCAATGAGTAATGAATATTTTGGGCATTTCAAGGAAGCTACATATATGCTTGTGTCTAGGTTTCAGCGGTGTTTCAATGGCTCTGTGGAATAAAAGAGCGTCAATACATTGAACAGTGTCGTTCCTGGGGTCCTCTCTGTATTATTCTCTTCTTCATTAAAATTAAAAATCCCATTTGTCTCCAGTGTTCTCTCGAGGTATGTCTTCTTGACAGGCTGAATAACTAACTCACCCATTCACGCACAGCACCTGTAAGGGAGACAATTGGGATGTTTACTTGTGTGTAAAAACGTTTCATCGTCGAGAATTTTTCCGTTTGAAAAACTGTGGTCTATATACTTATTTGATATATTCCTCCATATGCGTCAGCTCATGTCATGGAAAGTTACTGTTTCCCAAATTTTGTCCTCGTGTAGTCTACCCAATTTGTCCATTTTGTTGGAAGAACATTGATCTGTCATGTCATCCTGTAAAAACTGCTTTTCCTCCTTACGTGTGTAAACTCTATGTATGGAAACATACATGCCCATGTATTTATATCATTTGAAAGCTAATCTAATCTTCAATTGTTAGTCTACTGAATATTGCTGTCGTAACTTTCTTAGTGTTTCCGCCGGTAGTATTCATGTCATCAGTAAAATACGTTTTTGTCACATTATTATATGCAAATTTCTGTGGTGAGGTAAACCCAGACATACATATATAGGTAACTTATGTAAGTACATTAAACTCTAATACCTGTAATTTGTATGGAAGGACACCTACCATATGAAAGACCTCCCAAAACTGGACTCTCTTTTTGTAATTGAAACTAGACGTTCTTTGCACTTTATTCAACACCGTGAGCATATTCACTTTTTCACAACAAAAAGTTACAAATCCTTTGCATTTATTCCTCCAGCTACTGTACGCTGTAAGACAACATTTGGCTACTCTTCGAGGGAAGAGTTAGGATATCAAGGCCTGTAGTCTTTCTGGCCTTGTCAGTTGTCAACCTGTCAACGGTCTGCAGCAGTTACACCACTGTCCACGCTGATGCTTGGGAATAATAGTAGCGTGTTGTTCGTTGAGTGTGTTCGAGAGGGGAAGTTCACTTGTGGGGAAAGTGATAACCTGGCTCTAAACCAGAGAAGTATAGCGAAAACTGAACTTTTATTTGGCAGTCACCATCCAGTCTCCATTATGACAGAGTCACAGGGTGTCAAATCAAAATAAAATATGTACGCACATTAAAAACTTGAACAAAAAAGAAAAATTCCTCCATAAATATTGCATGGAGGAAAATATACAGGGTTATGGGAAAAATTGGTAGTTTCCTCTTGTTTGCATATGTTCCAGTACAATCGGTTCAAAAACTTTTTTTCTGAAATGATTGAAATTTTTGGTAGTGGCAAACGTGGTTCAAATCTGGAAACAATGTACAAAAAAAGTGTTTTCTCAAAACAAAGGCCAAGACGCTTTACTGAAGAAAGGGTGGCTGTTATTTCATTGTTGGTTGTGCTTGTGTCTTTGTGTATAACGGGAGTACAAGGAGCCTACCGATATAATTTGGAGTCTTGTTCAGATCTTGTTCCCAGACACACATCTGACAGACCAGAAAATTACCAAGCTTATGAAAATCAGCATCAGCAACAGCAACCAACACCTAGTTGGCATAGTGGAAGCAATGGTGGTGGTTTAAGAAGAACAAAAAGAGAGTCGTACAATGAATCACCGTTCAGGATAACGGTACCCGGGAAAAGATACAGAAGAAATGCAGATTTGCATGGTGAGCATAGACAAAAAGTCAATAATCTGCATGCATAATTAATTTTTAAAACATACAACAATCGGAATAATATTTGACTTCAGGCTACATATAGTTTAGCTGAATATTTACAATCTATAATTTACCATTGCTCTGCGTTTTTAATATTTTGCTGCAGTACAAATTGAAGGCAAAGGCTATTACGATGCAATGATGCTACAAGCAAGAGCAGTGAGTTCTGCTGGGGATTTTATTGCAGGAGGAGTTGGCTTGTTGGGAAGATTTGATCCAAATAGAATTGACCGTAGAAATTTTTCGTATCTTGAATGCTTTCGCTTACCTCATAATACTATAGTGGATAACGGCTTTACAAAACTTGGCAACGTAACGTTCACTTGGACAGCACCGGATGCAGACAAAGGGGATATACGATTTCTGTACGGGTCCTATTACAATTTCGATAGTGAGTTATTGATGGTGGGGTAAATTAAGACATGATTGTTGTGACTTTGTATTACTACTACTACAGGGCTGGGGTTACAAGAGGTGGCCATTACTGGATTATTGTTTCCAGTATACTACATTTCAATCCTTTCCGTAAGTATGGACAATTTTTGAACAAAGGAACTGCTGAAATACGTGATAATGGCATAATAACATGATTTTTTGCTATCGTTAAAACTCTTGTTGGGCATACAGCTATTAGTACAGTACAATGCGGTGGCGCAGAAGCTTGCTTCAGGGTTTGTCCGTTGGATATCAGCGACAGTTTATGTGCGTCCGATAATGCTGTTCTCATGTACAATTACAACACAGATTTAGTCGGGAAGCGAGAAGTGGAATTTACATTGGGAGGAAAACTTGCCTCAAGTCAGGTAATACGCAAAGCAGACTTTGATAATGATTAGTTAGACACCTCTGGCAATGATTAGAGTTTATCATTTAAGCTAAACAAATTTTCATTTTTGAAGACATCTTACATAGCAGTTGTGTACTCGGAGGATAATGATAACCTATACCAAGCAGATGTGACGGTTTGTTACATGGAAAATGGTAGGGCGATAGTCGGTCATTACCTACTGGAAGTTGTAGGAGCGCCACTCTTACAACATACAGAGGTGAGCCCATAAATGCACGTGCTGTATGTAAATACAACGTTCCATTAATCAACTGAAAGACAGCACATTTAATTTTCCCATTTTTCCAAAGGAAATAAACATTGACGATTTTGACTATGATGGAAATATGCTTTGGTGCAAATTTCGACGTGGAATCAGCCATTTACCTACTGCCGTAATTAACCCATGGAAAAGTTTTTACACACTTTTGTACAGGGGGGAACTGAACCCTCTCAGCTATCCAAGTATGAGCTGTTTTTTCAATAAATGAAATATTTTACAAGTAGTATACATCTGTAATCTAAAAAGGATCTTTCTTAAAATTTAGAATTACAAACACCATCGAGAAGCAATATGTTCAGCTCAGACAGAAAGCTAAATTTGTCTACACCAATCAACGAAATATATTCAGCAAGTTTACCACTCACTTACTTTGCCCCTTCTTGTCGTAAGATTTTTTTATTAGTTTTCATCGCTTTGAAAGCAAATATGACACCGAATGCTTAACTTAATACAGTAGTAAAATGTTATAGATGTATTCATCGATAAGTGTAGTCCGTAAATTAATTGTACTTTTAAAATGTACTGTTAATAAAACCTGCGAAATCACAATTTTGACTTGTCGTCTTTCATTTTTGGAGGATCTGGTATCCACTTGTACTCGGGCAGCTTTGTATGCTCTGCAGTTTTTATAGAGTACACAATTAAATTGGTCGTGATTTCATTATGTGCCAAGATTTTTCCAAAAGTATATTTTACTGCCTTAATACCTTCAATATTCCAAAATAACTTTGTGTAAAGACTACCAGCACAGTCAATTTTGAGACATGCACCGGAAATAAAGCTTGCAGCCGGTGAAAGGAGAAAGCACACGGCACCTGCCACTTCGTCGGGGCGTCCAGTTCGGTGAGGGGGCAACTCTCCACGAGCTGCGTCAAATACATTCATGCTATAATTAGCTGCAGCCGTTGGAGACTCAATGATTCCAGGAGCTAACACATTGCAATAAATACACGAAAAAGAATCATTCACCGTGTATTTCAGGGAGAATGCTTTATATTTATACAATGTTTTGAATACGTAGAAGGACTTGCCTACAGAATTGACTCGAACTCCATTAGCTGCCCACTCCACGGCTGTGCTCTGCAAGTTTAATTTTCAGACATGAAAGTAAAATCATTATCCCACCGGTGAGATGCGGGAAAAAAAATGTTAGCTATTACCATTGTCAAATTATGAACAGCTGCTCGAGCAGCACCAGTATGGGACATTAAGGGAAACCCCCTCCACATATCGGCAATTATGTTAACAATTGCACCACCATTGTCCTTAAAGTACTGATTGTATGCTGTAAATGAAATGTCAATTATACATGCAGGCAGATTATTAATAGAGTGTCCGGATGTCCATTGTCAGTGCTTACAGTAATCAAGATCTTGTGTGTTATTAATTGAGCATGCATGTATACCTTCACGCATCATCAGGTAGGTTCCAGTCAAATTTGTTTCGATAACTGCATTCCAACCCTTTAAGGTAAAATCTGCTGCCGGTGCTGGAAATTGTCCTCCCCCATTATTCACTAAAAAGTCCAGTTTTCCATACCGTTTTAACGTATTCTGTATTAACGCTCTGAATGGTAAGAATATTTTTCGTGAACAGGATAAACCATTGAGACATTGGACATCATTTTCAGAAACTGAATCATGATGATATATGCACTAACTTTACTTCCTCCTCCTGTCGGATATTGCATTGAATTGGAGTAATGTCTCCAACTTTGCTAAGCTCATTTTTAGCATGTTCCAACTTCTCCAAGCTCCTGGAGGCAATAACGACCTTTGCACCTTCAGTTGATCATTTAAGTTGACAATTGAAGCTGTACGGTGGCATATTAATGTTAGAATGTTTTTCCGTGCTTATAAAACAAACTACCTAGTGTAAGTAGCTCATAAGTTATTGCGCGTCCAATTCCTGTTGCTCCTCCAGTAACAATTGCAACGGTGTTCTTGAATAGATCTGGGCGAAATACCGACATTGTGTTTTGCTTTAAATTAAAACTTTTGAGTGATATTCAAGGACAAAAACTGTGTCAACTGTCAAGTTTGTATATATGTAGCTATGTAGTTCTAGTTCTAAAGCCCTTGAAGGCAATTATTGACAATGCCATGCATGTACAAATTCTTTTACATTCTGCAATGCAATGTACTGTTATTTAAAGTTTATTTGATTCGCTGTTGCGCACTCATATTCGTTTTTATCTTTAGGCCTAAAATAGGTCAATTTGACTTAATATGTTCTTTTGTGGTTATTTATTGCAGAAGAGCTATGATCTTTTCTTTGCGCAATAAAATCATATGATTCAAATGAAAAGCGAAGCACTTCTGGACATTATAACTTGAGAAGAGTGTGAGTACATACAGAAAAGTATTAAAAAATTCATCGTTGCGTTCCAGTGTGTACAAGCAAAGTGTAAGTAAAGCATGTAAAGTAAAATGTAATGCATGCATACGAAAGTCCATGTGAGACATTCGCTCCTAAACCTTCTATCGTGTGGTTGTGGCGTGTGGGAAAAAATGTAAGTATTTATGTCAAAAAAATATTATGCAATGAACTAAATATTTATTTTGTGTTTGCTGGATCATCTAACTGTTGGACGTGTATGCATGTTCAGTCAAAACCGTACCATTTTTACAGTTTGCAAAAGTTTTGAAGGCATGCATAACGCATTTTTCCTCTAAAATTTAATAACTCATTTCTTCATAAAATTTCTTTTAATTTTTGCCGCTGTGCGCCTCTAGGAGCTATCAATGTCAATGTTGGAAACAATTAATGTGCAAAGAGTGTATTTTGGTTTGCAAAAATAATGACGTCTTCGGCCGAGTTACACAGTTCTTCCAAGGGAAAACTTGTTTCTTAAAGGAAAATTGGTTTGCTGCTAACGTAGTAAGATTAGCGAAATAATGTGCTATTATCAAGAAAAAGTCTGAGCAAAATAACAGCTCTAGCTCTCCCCACTTGTCTCTTTACGGTTACGGTGGTGTTGCCCTTTGTACATTCTCTTAATAGAGTTTAAATAAACTAAACGAGGTAAAAAAGGTTGGGGGTAAACGAGTTCAGAAAAACGGTAATAGGGGAAAAATTATTTTTATTTCTTCATCATGTGTAAGTATGCGTAATATCAGTATCCTTACTGTTATCAGTCTTGAAATATGCTCTGTAGTCACATTTTATTGATTAAAATTTTCAAAACTCACAAATTGACCGATGTTTACAACTTTATAAGAAAAATTTGAAGGATATCTTACTTAACATCGTTTTCTTGTGCACTAATTAAGAAGACACGTTATAATACATAGGTACATGTATTGTAATTGTAATACCATTATAAAAACCATAAAATAAATTGTGGGAACTGGTTTTTTGCACTGGCTTCTTAAAAGAGACCGTATTATGATTATGATATTAACGAAATAGCATTATCCAAATCGTATAATTACAAGCTAGCTGGATTCCATCCCGTCAATTTTTTTATGGAATGTTTCTGCAAATCATAAATGTTTTTCAAAAAGCACTGATAAAGTTACCACAAAAAATAGGTAATTACAATTATTCAATTCAAATGAACGTTCCCAGTCAGTAAGATTTCATCACAATCACATTCGATGAATATTTTCATGGTCCTCAAATTGTTTAAGACTGCTTAGATTCTTCCACCATATCGGCAAGTTTCTGTTTAGAATCAGCTCAAACCATGGCGTAAGAGTAACGTTTTCCTTTTCAACCATATCTTTCACTTGATCTATTGTTACCCAACGAGTTTCTTGAATTTCATCTGCATTTGGTTCAATATGAAGGTCATCCCCCTGGGGAAGATTTACAATGGTATATTTAAATGTACTGTTTCCTCTTGTTCGTAGTACGTATGTTATGGATTGAGTTTGAAAATACATTATTTTACAAACGACAAGCTTGTCATCACAAACTGATAATTAAATATTATTATTGCTATTGCAATACAAACCTTTTCCGTTAAAAAGAAAGACACTAAAAGCTCGGTGGAGAATCACATCTGAGTTTACAATCCTGTGACAATTCCTCTTGGTATCGTGTCCAATAACTTGGTCTTTGTCGTTCAGAACAATGCATTGTTCTTCCAGCAATTGTCTTTGGATCGGATCAACCGAGTCTTCCAACGCGTTAACCTGTTGAGGTGTCAAAGCAGCTGTAGAGAAATTGCACTTTTGAATAACTGGACCTGCAGCTGCCATCGTTGTAAAATTTCGGCAAAAGTTTTTGGAGCTTCCGAGTGGAGATGTTACTAATGTTGTTGCTGAAGGTGAACTGAATCGAGGTTCAACTGCGTTTGCTACAAAAGTAGTAAAAGAACCTTTTTGCGCTGATGACGCTTTATATGTAAACTGATGATGTGCTGCCATTGCTTTATCTTGCGTAACCCTAGGTCTTGTACTTGTGCTAGTAGCAAACGACGAGGAAATGGGTTTATATATTATTCCTCTTGAAACACTGCGACCAACAGTGGAGGCCATGATTAAAATAGTTATGATGAACAAAATACTATATTAACTTTAAATCATGTAATTCATGAAACCGGTTATGCTTCACTCACACTCAGTCTCACATGTACGTTGTAATCATTATCTAGTGACGTGATTCCAATTAAGGAAACAATGTATGAACAATGAAGAAAAAGGAAACTGATGGTGAAATTGGATATTTGGATCAAAAGAATAATGTTTTCCCACGTAAGAGTACAGTGAAAACTTGAATCTCTGAGCACTCAAAATCGAATATTTTTTCATGTCTTATTTCCTACGGCAAAATTTGCAAGAACATGGTAAATATGTTTGTTAAGCTCGGTTGAAACCAGAATAAGAAACCGAAAAATCCATCAGTTGTCAGTTTGGTACTATTAGAAGCTCAGCTCAACTCATATAGCCCCAAAGGCCACGAGAAAGAAACTAGTCTGATTTTAGCAGTGCTAACTAACAGCAGGATTGTCTAAGCTGTGCTACTTTTATGTTCCAAAGAATAGAGACCAACCTTTAATGTTTATATTATTATGTAACACGTTAGCCTAAATTTCAACGAACAAAATCATAACTTTTCCATTAGTTAACACGACATAATATTTTGCGTAGAGGACAACTTAAAGACCCAAATGTTCAGGACTATTACTTAGGGTTCATTATCATTCAAAAAACTTATGCACAATATCGATCGACGTGTACGCACTACGCACGCACGTTGTAAATTATGTATTTGAAGCCAATACCATTATGCCAAGTATATTTGATTTTCATTAAAACATATGTACCATTAGACTGTCGGACGTATAAATGTGTTTTAAATTATTAATTGAACAATATCCTCACAAATTGTCAAATATGTCATGAAATTAAATTTTACCATCATAGAACTTTTGAAAACTCGCAATTCAGCTCTTTGGCTGTGCAGTAACAATAGTCTGCCTCTAAAATAATATGCTTCTAAAATAAAAAGCTTTAAAATTTTCAATTATTTATGAGAACTGGAACACGGACAGTGCAGTGACTCAACTTCTTCACCGAGCTTCACTATCAAAGGAAGCTTCCAGAGGCTTTGAACTTGCAGCATACAATTTGAAAGCTTTTTTTATTTACATGCATTTCAACATCATGATTTCAAAATAAACGAGAAGAGTGTTACAGATAGCTGTAGACTCAAATTAGTAACTTTCGTATCAGTGACATTAACAAGTGGTACAAAAGATACTTGAAAACACCATTGTATCGTGCTCGTATAAAATGCATTGCAGCTTATCTTATCCTCTCATATCTCACGTTGCAGAAGTTCAAATCGTCTGAAATTCACTGTAAGATATTGAACGACAGTATAATATTACGTGCAAAATCTGGAGCCATTATAAAGGTAGAACAGACGTTATAGTTTTTAGGGTTTAAACGGACAGGCACGCTTTAACAGACAAAAATCTCTATTATCAGTATCAGTAACTTTCCAGCTTCGCTTAGGAAAGTTAAAAATTCGGCCTGACTGTGAATGTCTAGTTTATTTACTTCACACAGTGTCACAAATATTGATACGTACAACAATTGTTTAGTTCGTAGAATAGGGCGATCTTTATCGAAAATCGTCTGTTTTGTCATGTAAAACGTCTAGCTTTAAAATGCTAAATAATGTAGTAAATAGCTGCAGCAGAAAGCGTAGTTTATGGCTTACAACATTATACATGTGCATCCTACGGAAAATTTTGAATGGAGATCAAAATTTTTGCCGTTACACGATTATAGCAAAAATAACTGTCATGAATTAACTCAAAAATACTACGCATTATTATATTGGCTTCATTACAAAGCGTATGTCATTGACCATTTAAAGGGTATTTACGTGTTTTTTGAATGGAAATGAACCCTACACATTCGTCCTGAGGTCTTTCTGAGCTCTTTGCTTCCTGCCAATGCAATTTGGAGGTAGGGTTTAAGAGTAAATTTTGGAAATCAGCCAGCGTAATAATATTAGGCAAACTGTTTAAAACTGGAACAGTTCGGAACCTAACACCAACGCCTGAGACGAATCCTGCTGTTACTTTTCACAGTAAGCCAGTCAAAAAAAGTTGACAAATATTTGGAAATATGTACAGGTTTTGTAACTACTTTGGCCATGAAATTTCAAATGTCTCTGTAATCTGTACGACTGTACTGTTGAATGCGCATAAAAAAGAAAGTTTAGATTTACTACTGTACTACGAGACTTTCTCTTATCAGGTGTTGGTCAGCTGGTGGCTGTAGTAATGGATTTAGTGTCTACCAATACCAAGTACTTGGTAACTTGGTACTTACCTTACCTGGTCTACTAGCAAAAATGCAAGTGCCACGGCCACGAGTGGCGAGACGAGACATCGAAGCGAGCAGTCTGCAATTTGCTTGCACTTGCACACTCGGCATTTTTCGTATAAAAAAATATGGCATTTGGACAATAAAATTAAAATCTTTGCATGATTCAAATGCAATTTTAAAAAATCATTAGTCAAGCATGTATCGAGTACAAATGCAATTGCCAGTTTTGCACTTACGAATTTGTAAATACACAGCAATTGAGTGTGACCTTGAATCAAGAAACTTCATGATTCATGATGACTATTGCGGCGCAGCCTGTAATATGATGATTTACATTACATTAAAATTTATTGGTATAATAATATACAAATTTAATGTCCATAAAAGTCATCAACTGACAAATAGTCCCTCATCACGTACACGCAAGCATACATAAAAATCAAATTAGTGGTAGGTAACTCAGGAAGTATTCCAGTTCTGAAACCATAATATGGAAATGCTCCCCTCAAATATCCTCCCCATCCCCAAGGTCATGTGGAAATGAAATATTTTTATAAATAATAATTAAGATAGGGACAACGAGTGTGCAAGAAAAGTATTTTATTCCTCGACGTTTCGACTTCTAGCAGAAGTCTTTTGTACAAATATGTGTGGAGCTCATATTCCAGGGAGTCGATTCTAATGCACAATCAAAGAAAAATTATATCTCGAACAGGATTACATCAAGGAGAC
>JAHZMZ010000797.1:0-11496 GCA_027743805.1 Lepidocyrtoides sp. E14
CTTAATTTCCTGCCAAAACTTTACTGAAATGAGTGACTTTTTCAATCTAAATTAAACCATAGAGGATTCAATGAGTACAAGGGGAAAAGTTTATTAAACTACATTATCCCAGCTATACGTATTAGATATAGGTATGCTAAAAAAATAGTAGATGAGCTGTGCACTGGTTGATTTCCTTGAATTTAAATTACATCGTGTTTTAATGTACAAAAAATGTTGCCCCATAAATGGTGCGGGGGACGTTAACGTCATTAATGTTTGGTGGGATACTCCGTCTATCTAATGAGCTATTAAACTACCTACATTATTAACAAACATTAACGTACCGATGTGAGTATGCTACTGTCCTTTTTGCATTTAGCTGTTTCTTATACGAGTAGTACATTATACAGTGTCTTGTCTTTGGAAGACACATTTGTGAAAAGCTCATTTTCAGTCAGACACTAAAGTAGGCTATATTTTCTTGAAGTTTTCGCTGAATTCTTGAATTCATGGCCTTTTCAAGGCCCCAGCTAGTAAAATGATCAAATGAGGTGGTACATTTTCCACTCGTGCGACCTTCTAAAGAATATAGGTGGGTGGGTAGGTACATAAATAAAAGACACAAAGTTGCAATTAAAGGCGGATACCATGATGAGAGAGAAACGAAATTTGTGAAAAAAACACATCATCTTTGAAGAATCAAATAATTTGCCATGATGAATAAATTATTAGTTACTATAATAATATGCAATCGACGTATCTATATCCTCCAACGACACGCGACGTCTCACAAGTGCTGATTTCCTTTCATCTTCACTCACAACTCATGATGATGATGGTTTTCTGAGCGTTGATATCAAGATGTGCATATTTTCATGGGTTGTGCATAATGGGTTCACTGCTCACGGCTCTAACCCTATACCAATAGGCGTTGCGTTAAAAAACTGTTTTCACTTGCGTAATGAATGAAAATTATTTTATAACCAGGCATGATTCCACTTATATTTTCTCAGGATTTCCAAACAACACCGTTATACTCTGATGTTGCTTTCATATATAATTAACGGTGAAGTGAAAAAGTACATAAAAAGTTAATTAAATCTAGCATTATAAGGAAATGAAAATTAGAGTCCGCTGGGTCTAATTATCACCTTAATTTATGAACTGTAAATAGACCCTGCGTAGCAAGTAATATTTTGAGTGTTGAAAAGCATAAACTTACATATAACACGATGGAAATATTCTCAGCTAGAATTTGTGCAAATTATCATGAGTTGCAGGAAATGCATATACAACAACACATTCCTGCTTATAAGTTATAGGAACATTAGGAACAGTAATTTTGTCAGCTATTGCTACGTGCACGAGATACAAAGAACATTAATAATATTATCGTATGATTCTCCATTTTACTTATACATATAAGAAACCCTGAAACTCATTAAGAGCCAAAGTTCAAGTTTACCAATTAACCATGCTTTTTGTCAAATAAGCAGTTTTGCTATCTTTGGACCACTATTTATAATTTATTTATTTAATAACATGTTTTTGCTTATTTTGTTTACCTTGTTTCACAGATCAGTCACGACGGAAGAAAGCTGGTTCAATCAACTTGTCAGAAATTATGCCGCTGGCACGAGTTAAACGGGATCCTTTAAGGAGCCATCTTTGCGAAACACTTTTTTGTCAATTTGATTTATCAGCAAGCATCATCAAACTATTTTTGGAGTATATACTTATTTTAAATATGAATAATTTTATTACCTTCTCCTTCCAGATCTGTCCCCATATTCAAGTGACTATTTTTAAACTGTATTATGATAGTTGTATGAACTTAAGCTAAAAACATAATGGGGTAATAAGCTACAGATAAACGGTAGCTAGGTTTTTAGACTGCTTCTAAGTACTTGACAAAATAGTCCGACCAGAAAACGTCAGTTTCTCTGTAGTTTGTTCCATGATATAAGTAATTTAGAGTGATGTATGTCATAGTAAGTTTAGTAGGTCTTCCTCGTAAGTAGCTCTCTTGAGTACTAATTTTATGTACGAAACTTTTGGCGACAAATATGTACCTACTTGAAAACCGCAGTTCGACACTTAGACAAACGTGCAAGCAGTTCTTGTAAAACTAGGAATTTAGTGTTTTGTATGCATGTACATTATAATCTCTAGGTTTAGGTAACTGTAGGTTGGTGTGTATTTACAGACTACTTTTTATTATCTATTTGTATTTGGTGTGGGTGTGTGTGAAGACAATCCTTGGGTCGCCTATCGTCGTTGTATCCGTCACAGTTGTCACTCTGCAGCTTCATCTCCTTCACACGTGAAAGCCGTAAACATTATTATTAACTAGTCTGGGTATTGTCCTGGTGTGCTAAAAAGTGAAAGCATTTTGTGTAGGTAAAGTATTTAAAAGATGGGTAGTCAAATGGAAGGAACTCTTGATAGCATGAATCTTTCGACTGAGTGTGAACCTGAGCCCGTGCTGGAATGGAGGGATGCCAAAGTCATCGTGTCCTTCATGATTCTCGCTTTCATCAACGTAGTTGTTATCGTCGGCAACTGTTTAGTCATTCTAGCTGTGTTCATTAGCACCAAGCTTCGCACTGTAACAAATCTGTTTATCGTGTCACTAGCGGTGGCTGATCTAATGGTAACTAATTATTTCAAACCAATTTTTGTATAAAAAACAGAAATAAAGACAGACCCTGAAAAAAAGTTTAATTTTAAATTTAACAATAATATCTCTAGGTGGGTTTAGCAGTGCTACCATTTTCAGCCACGTGGGAAATTTTTGGAGTATGGATTTTTGGAGAGATTTGGTGTTCCATGTGGCTAGCTGTGGATGTGTGGATGTGCACAGCTTCCATTCTAAACTTGTGTGCCATCAGGTAAGAAACTTTTCTCGTTCCACTAATACTTCATGTGTACCAAGTACTCATCGTCCTTTCCTTCCTTGTTCTCTACCACTCCAACCACTACTACTACTACGACTATCCCAGTGTGTTCTTTTGGTTCTTCCCTTCTGGACAAATGCGTTTTCAACTGAATTGTTGATTCCGGTCATGTTCTTTTATCCAAAATTAAACTTACCTTCACATTAATCTTCAGAAAGTTTACACCACCAAACCGAATACATGTTTATTGTACACAGCCGCTGAATAACTTTTACTCTTCTAGCTTTCAACAAGCTTTCATTTCATACAGCCCATATATATGTATAGTAACGAGAAACGAACATGTACCAGATGCGATATCCAGTCCAACCAGACGAGACCAGTAGTAGTGGTATCATTGGTATCCCATCCAAGAAAAGCACTCAACTAAAACAAAATTAATCATGATGATACGATGTGTCGTAGTGGTAGTAGCAGTTATTGTAGTACCTCAAGTTGACATTGCTGCAGAGTACTTGGCAAGCATGAAGTTCATTTTCTTACTGCTGCAGCTGTAATAAAATTACAAGAGTGCTCATTTAACTTACAGTTTCTTTTCAAACAGTTGGTCCACCCTTCCAGCATCACCACGTCATCACCCATTCTTGGAACAAATAGCAGTATCATGGACTTATCTTACGAGCAACCACAGATCTATCAACAGCAAGGCCAAGAATTCACATCGACCAATGGAGAGTTGTACCGGGAGGAGGAATGCTTCCCAACTTGTGAATTGACGAATGATAAGGTAACCCGTCAGTTTTCACTCTAAGGTTGTTGTCACCCATATCACATAGCTCCTGGTAAATTGACCATGTAATTATTATTGCCAGTATGGAGTTTCAAGACAGAGCAATGAACCTTTTCCAAAACAGTTTGCCATTGTTTCATGAATCTGTTTAGTATGTGTCACACACTTTTCAGATAGTATGACGCTCAATTGAACACATCAGCAATGGACATTACAGTTACTTATAACAAACCATAACATTTTCTCATGAAATTGATAACCCGAGAAAGTTTGCTCTCAAAATTCAATGCCTCACCTTGTCAATTACGGGATTCAAACAGTTTCCAGTTTTCGGTGAATGAACTACGCGTAGTCTTCAGAGAAGAAAAATAAAATAGCCACAAACAAACAGCAGAATGTTTATTCAAATGTATATACATATATACAAACTTTTAACCACATACCCTGCGGTGATTCTGCGTGGTTTTAGCCCGTATCCCATACTAAGCTCTTTCCCCTTTTTGTTGTCTTTCCTCCTGCACACCAAATCTACTATTATTCTTTTTAATGGCATACATATCTTTTGGCTTTCCCCCAACAATAGGATTTACGTGTCTAAACAAAGTGCAACAACCAAGTGAGCCTTGTTCGTTGTAAAAAAAAAACTTCTTTTGAATTTCTGCTTTAAATTACTACACGGGAAACGGCGGGCATGTCGTTTTATTGGCTTTCACTTTTCAGTTACTTTGACATGTACACAAAATGAACGTGTCTGTTTTTGATGTGGTAGCCTAACACATAAGTAAAGCTTAGCATTAGGCAACACCACAAACCCAACCCGCAGGTCATCAAAGCTTCAGTCCATTTTCTATGCACTATGACCTCCCCTAGAACTATTATTATTACTCATTTCACTATCCGTGACGCGTGATTTGTGTGGGATGCGTGGGTTTTATCATGTTCACAGTTACCGCCTCCCTTTTTCATTTAACTGTTATAGCAAAGATATATTATTGGTCCACAATGACAGCTCAAGCATAACAGTGAAAGTGTAAAAAGTGGGAAAGTCGTAGAGAAAGTAATTTTCCTTCGAGAAGTACTTAGAAGTCAGTTTATTCCCACTAAAATGACCCTCATGTGAATTTCCATACCCAATAATAAAAAAAATCATTCACTTGGTTCCTAGAACTATGTATTTGATATATACACTTGACTCAGGATTCGAGGTGTGTTGCAGCAGTATGCAAACCTGTTAATAAGAGCTCACTTAAATTTCTTTTGCAGAACTGCTGCAAGCAACATAAAGAAATCAGACAAAACTATAAATTCTCTCATTTATTTTAAGCTATACAGTAGTTGCCTTAATACTTCATCCTTCCAATTACTAAGATTATGTTTTATGCGAGTGTGAAACTAAGCACATTGCTTTTCTTAGCACTTTCTCTATCTTGACTTGTCTGTATACGTACTAAAAAAAATTATATGATAATCAGCATCTTCATCATCATTTTTTTCCAAGGAAAAAGGAGTAGGACAAAAGAGACAAAGCTGTTTTGTGTGTAAAACCACCAAGAGTATGGTGCGACAAATAAAAGAAATAAAGATACTAATGATGATAATGCTCACTTCCTTTTTTTTCGTTTTCTCCATCTGGTTTTAACGACGTACAGGGTTATGTGGTCTACTCAGCCGTTGGTTCCTTCTTTCTTCCTATGTTTGTAATGCTGTTCTTCTACTGGAAAATTTACCGAGCAGCAGTGGAAACCACAAGAGCTATTAACCAAGGTACTGAACTGAGCAAGTTAAACAAGAGACCAGAAACCCGAAGGACAAATTATATTTTATTTATTTCTTGAATTTAAATATTAAAACCAGCGTAGATTCTTGTTGACACTATTATTAGTTTCCCTGTCATACAGTATTCCATAAATTCTTCAAAAATTGTGTTAACTATTATTTGTGTATGATGAATTCCTGTTTATTTTCCCTGACTGCTCAAGATATTAATAATTAATAAAACCATTTTTTTGGAATATATTGTTTTTGCAAAAATCAGGAAAGGATAGTTAGTTAAAGAGCTGAAAATAAAGTATAGGATTTTATGTGTGCTCACAAAACAGAAGGTATAGTATAGAAAGCTTAATTTGATAGATTCTTTGAATAACATATCGCCTGTCTACAAGGATTTTTTTTATTATTTGCTTGATCGGATTTACGAGCTATACAACACTTTGTCTGCCAGAATGGTGTTCGTTCCAAGCAGTAAAAGAGGCGAACGAGCGTACATTGCATCACATATATCCAATGTGTATACTTGCTTGTATTCTCAGTTGTATGTAATTCATCTTACTACAACTTACAAGCCACCATTTGCAGTCAAGATGAAATATAAAACTTTTCCGTCATGCTTTCCGAGCAGAAAAAAGTTATTTCTTGTGTGCGTTTGCCTTAATAAAAATGAAAGTTAATGCAATCTTATGTTTATGTTATATTAGGCAGGAGGAATCATAGTAGAATGTAGAAAATGTCAGGTTTGATTCACCAAAGAAGTATTTATTGGCATTTATCGAAAAACCATTACGCTTTTCCATTGCGCCCTTGTCTCAGGTTTTCGGACAACGAAAGGGTCAAGGCTACTAGGCTCGCGATTTGAGGAGCAAAGACTGACTTTGAGAATTCACCGTGGACGATCAGTACAGAATCATCATGGTCGCGTACAAAATAATAATCCCAAACCGATCTCACCAAATGGAAGACTTCATCATTCCTCATCCTCCCGCATCCCCCGAAGCAGATCTCTTGAGAGAATCAAGGTTCATCTTACCCCACCTCCACAACGTGGTAAGCTAAATCGTATTGCTGGGTTGTTTAAAACGTGCCATATGAATTGGATTGTTTGCAAAGAGATGCATCAGATAATAGACCGTGCGATGTTCTGTAGCGTATAATAAATATGTATTCCAAGAAAGTTCCCATATAATTAATATTTTTAGAATTTTGATAAAGGCGAATTTTGAGCATATCAAACGAACATTTTTTTGCACTCTATTTTAATTTTTGGCTTGTCATACTTTTTTTTGTTCTCTCCCTTCCGGGTAGTTTCGGATTCTTTTGGAAATGTCGTGTCTCCTTTCTAGTGGTGGAAATTCACAAGCTGTATGTAGATGAATCTGAAAATCTATTATGTCGACAGGAAAGAAAGAATAAAGAATGAGAAAACTAGAAAAATAAGTTATAGTAGCAGCAAAAAACTATTATTTAATGAATACTTCATCTATCGCGACAAAAAGTCTTCACTCTTGATTTATTTTCTACTGCGTCAAAGATGCCGTTGTTGTATATCTCCAATAACAAAAGATAATTCATTGTTAAAGTGTTAAATGATGTACATTAATTTTGGTACAAAAATAGAAGAAATGAAAATGTTTGAGACAGAGAACAGCATTTTTACACAAGCAATACATATTTTTTTAAAGGAAATATGCAAGGTCATTTTTGGTTGCTTTTGCTTTAGTCTACTAGTCTGGTACATTTGACAGTAATTACAATTAGAGAAGTTCGTTTTCCCATCAGAAAAGAGCTACATGTGCAAGAAATACAATAAAGAGTTCATTAGGAAAGTTTATTCTTGTCATTTATTTTGGTGGTAGTACAAAGAAACAAGGATGAAATTGTGAAATATGTCATTGCCATTCGCAAATGTAACAAATTCCGTTCAGTGTAGAGTACTTTTCCCGTTATACGGCATTTTCGCATTCTGAGAAATTCGCGAGTGCATTATTTGCAAGGACGCAGTGGTGGTATTTACGTGATGATAAAACAGTAATTGCAGCACAAATACTGAATGCATACATCAGCACGTGGCAATATGGCCATTATGTTCAAACCAGACAATTTCAATAACGACTTGCAGTGTCTAAAAAATTCCTATTAATGTTTTGCATAGAAGGCACGCGGCTAAATAGACAAAGAGGACTATTCAATGACAGAGTGTCAGTTATCTAAATAGTTAACAGCCATATGTTATCATATTATTGTAATGTCTCTAGTACATACAACTTTTAATTGGGAAATGTTTTGCAGGAAAGCGATCAACCTCATACAAGCCAAGAAACGCGTATAGTGCCAAGTTTTCTCCAAATGGCACTAGGCCTGGCTCCTCAACAACTTCTCTTGGAGACTCTTTAGCAAGTAGTTCCAATTCCCCTTGTCGTAGCACTACCACCACAGTCACTTCAGATAAGCTGAATATCCCGGGATCAGAAAATCGACGATTAGTTCATCGAAGTGAGTCAGAGTCATCAACGCCCTCTCCATCACCAACACTGAATGCGAACAGATATGAACAACTGAACAGCAATGCAACGGAAGACTCCTCCAAGCCAAAACTCATTTCCAAAATGGGTAAACGGAATATCAAGGCTCAAGTGAAAAGGTTTAGAATGGAAACTAAAGCAGCTAAAACTTTGGGTAGGTGGTGTGCTTGATGCATGCATTTTTTCTTTTCTATCTCATATGTGTTTCAAAGTAGACAATTTTTTATGAATGAAAAACAAGATCGCTTTCTCTACACCAAATAACGCTTATTTATACATAATTAACGCACTTACGCACGGTAATTCAACTTTTATACTTCAATTTTTTTGGGTTTGTTGTCGTAAGGTAAAAAACACTCTTGCATAACAATAGGTTGCTAGAGTTTTGAAGTTTGAAGATAATAAAAAGAATACTTTCACTTTTGTTACAGGTATAGTCGTCGGAGGCTTCTTTCTCTCGTGGTTTGGTTTTTTCACTTGTTACGTGATCCGAGCATTTTGTCCAACCTGTATTAACTCTGTCTTCTTCTCGGTGCTGTTTTGGCTGGGCTACTGCAACTCTGCTTTGAACCCCTGTATATATGCTTTGTTCTCAAAGGACTTCAGATTTGCTTTCAAGAGGATCCTTTGTCGGTGTATTTGTCAGTGTGAGAAAAAACCTCCACCTCAGGTAGTACCCATCTTTCTTTCAAGTCTCGGCGACGAAAGTGATGGGAATAATGAACCAGGGTCTGATTCCAGGTAAATTCTTCGCCAAGGACTACTGGATGCTGTTCTAGTTCCAGAGAGGGGAATAAGCGCTTCAACATTGATGAATTTCATGATGAATATGAATACGATGACCCTGAATATTGGAGTCCTTAAATGGAAACTTCAATATTTTCTACGCCCTCCCCAATCTTGTAGCGTGTAATTTTACCAAGTATATTACACAAACTACTCCAACGTCTACTTACTGTAATGAGAATAAAGCACTCTCTTTTAGGTGACATTTTTATTGTAACTTTTTTATTTGCACAAAGGAGTATGGACACCAGGTATGTAAACTATATTCTCAACACATTATATTACTTATATGTTAAGATTTTAAATGATCATTTTTACATACATACATCAATCATCCTAAAGGTACAAACAAAACTAAAATCTCTCAACACAGAATCTCACCATTTTTTCTTCTTTTTCATATGTATTATTTATAGGGTAGCGTTACAAATAGGTGCTTAATAAACGGAGTGACCTGTCAGTCGAAGCCAGTGTAGTTTACATTTCTTCTTTTCTTTGTGATATTACAGAACGGTACCAGTACTTGTCAGATAAATGATATATATTATGTATAATTTATTTAGAGATTAAATAATTATAATATGATGTTGCTATAAATTCTAGCTTAATAATAGTTCAATGTTTAGTTACTATTACTCATCATGTTCATTGTTCATGTATGTATAAATATATGTCGTTTTCATTTCTTCATCATTAGTATCAACAGCTATAAATGTAGAAACTAGGAGCTAATTTTAAAAGAATACCTAATAATAACGAGTAGCTCCAGACAAAACGCGGAGACAATTCAAAAAAATAAAATAATTATTTGTGTCAAAGTTTGTGTTTTGATGTGAAAATAATGATAACAGTATATCATACTACTACGATCCATGACTATTGACGGCATTATTATTATAGGTTGGAAGTGATTTCTAACATAGTTTAATAAGAGTTAAAGGAAAAAGGCACCACTATAAGCACTAGCGTTATAACTTTAAAATTTGCCTGAAAAGTTTAATAGACTAGGCCACTGGCTATAAAATATAACTACCTAATTCAACACCTTCGTTGAAGGTTATTACCTAGTTCCAAACTTTTTTTTTATCATTTTTAAAAATCTCTAAAAAAGTTGTGTCACAAGTAATTTGGGTAGGTTGTAAAATACAAAATATTAAACTTCATTTCGGATTTTTTTGGGAAGGGAAGGAATGCCTAGTTTGATTATTTTACAGAAATCTAAATTTCAGAGTATACGAATACAGCAACAACAGGCAGTTCTGCTGACGAACGTTTTTGATTGACAAGCGATATTGAAAAAAATGCTGATAGCTGTAACGGTTGATTGAGACTTTGAAATTTGACTAAAAAAATCGTTCACAGAGTTCAGTAGGGTTTTTGCAAGATAACGTTGAAATTTGTGTTTTATGTGGTCAAGTATATATATATAGCCATTAAAATATAATAATTCTTAATCAGCAATGTCTATTGTTTCGCATGTATAACTTTATTTATAAATGTTAACGTCTGAAATCGTTATTCTTAAAATGTACACTGCACCCATATCAATAAAACAAATAAATATATTATGCTATTATGAGAGCTCTGTATAGATAATACCTACACTGTTACGCGTCAGCCAGCAATTCGGATTATTGACTAATAGTGTCATAATAATTAAAGATAATGTCAAATGTACAAGTGATAAGCTTTAGATCGTTGTTCGTTGTGATTATTTATAAACATTCATCAACAAATCGTCTTAAATGTTTCGAACAATGCAAGTCAAATAATAGAGCTGTTTACATAGGTATTTTATTAAATTACATGCATAATAACTGTCTCTATATATGTGCTATTTATGTTGTTAACTCTATGTATTTAATGTTTCCCATACACGTAAAAAAAACTTGATTGGAAATAGTTAATTTTAAGATAATTGTGTGCTAATTCTTTTTCTGAGTTTCGTTTTTGTAAATCGCAAAAAATAATAAAACATCAGCAATTCTGCTAGTTGTCTTGTCTCTTGACTCTTGACATGTGCCATTTTTCTTTGTCTATATTTTAACACCTCATTTCGCATCAAATTTGACATTTTGAAAATAATAAAACATCAGCAATTCTGCTAGTTGTCTTGTCTCTTGACTCTTGACATGTGCCATTTTTCTTTGTCTATATTTTAACACCTCATTTCGCATCAACTTTGACATTTTGATAGTCGAAAAGGCTACTCATGATTAATAACTTTTGCTGGTAAAGACCAACAGACATTTCATGTCTCACCGGAAGGAGATTTTGACGTAAAACGGTCATTGTACTTGATGAGCAAAGATTTCATTCCAATGACATTTTGCATGTTTTTTTGGAAAACGGTAAAAAGTGAAACTATGTATATAGCAGTTATTTATTAACTGTCGCTGTAAATCTGGTAACGTGCGGTAATTAATCAATGATTAATAATCACATGATGTCAATTTTAAAATTACAAATTCAAATCAAGTCATGCATGACCCTAACACAAGATTAGTTTTCCCATTTCGAGCCAAACCAAAGCCATCCGCCTTGAATTCTAGATCTTCACCTATATTCGAGCAGGTCAGTGTTTATGGCACCTCCGCCGGCAGAGCTTCCTCCAACCAAACTCACTCCTTTGTCCTTTAGCAGCAGCAAACATCCCTCCAATTCATCAGGTGCTGAAGTCTGCGTGCACGTGTATGATATGGGGGTTAGCCATCTCAAACAATGCAGTATTCCTAATGAATTATTG
>JAHZMZ010000798.1:0-13101 GCA_027743805.1 Lepidocyrtoides sp. E14
AATGATTAACTAAACATTTTGGCTTGGCCTCTACAGGTTGTACATGCTGACCTTGCCACAAGAAATGTTCTTCTTTCTCATGACAAAACCGCAAAAATCACAGATTTTGGTCTGTCCCGACGTTTGTATGACTATACAAATTATGTAAAGCGGCAGCAGGAGCCGCTGCCGTGGAGATGGATGGCAGTTGAGTCTCTGAAAAAATTGCAGTTTTCATCGCAGAGCGATGTATGGAGTTTTGGAGTGACTTTATGGGAAATATTTTCCTTGGGGGATCATCCCTACCCAGGACTTAATTGGAATTTGGAGTTTGTCGACAAATTGGAAAATGGACTGAGAATGATGTCTCCAAAATTTGCCACTGCAGAAATGTAAATATTAAATATATTTAAAATGGTGATGTAATAACATTAAATGGAATTGTTTAAATCAATCCCAATTCACGATAATGGACACATGCATCACGTGTTTCATATAGATTTCAAGTCATGTCGCAGTGTTGGGAAGGAGAGCCAGAAAATAGACCAACATTCACTGTTTTGAAAGGTATTACAGGCGATTTGCTCAATCGACAAGTTAGTGTGAACTGAGAAGATAATTACAATAACTATATTACTGACTTTACTCAACCTCAATTACATTATTAATAAAGCAACTTTAATACTGTTCATTTAAAATAAGAAATGCGTACATGTTTATTTATCGTTTTTTGTGAAAAGTGAACTTCATTAAACGAATTTATTTGGCTTGGAATTGTGTTGAATTTATATAAAAAAACATAGTGTTATTCTGATGAATTAAAACGATTTCGCAGGGCTCTTTGCAGGGTGTAGGCCTCCAAGAAAATTGAATTTCCTATTTGACTTTGCTCAATATAATTCAGAAACATTGATGTGGGTGGATGGGGTATAAAAGCACTTAGCGTCATAAAGCAATAGTATTGAACGATTACATTATCAACATAAAATACATGACTTGTCTTGGTATTTACGTCGTGAAAAGCAACCCATTCGAACTTTTTATTGATTTTTTCCTTTAACCAAGGAAGTTGATTTAGCTAATTCGAAAATTTGACGTATGTTATTCGAGTTGTTGACATACTAATGCTAGCGGCAATTTTTGCCATGTTGTTTCAAAACAAGTCTAAACTAGCCTTCACATTCCATGTAATTATAATTCTAAATGCCACTTAAAACAACCTTTTAAAAATAACCTTTGCCCATATTCAAATCAATGCTGCCAGCAAGCATAAATCGCTTTTAGTTTACGTGCATTTCCGCTTCTCGTTCAGAGCTATATACAGGGAAATGAATTTAGTTAGCTAACTGTTTTGCAGTTCCAAAGATTTACTCCATCCTTTGAATTTTACATTTTCATACCAAAGTAATCATCATGATTAGCACTCGACTGAATACAATCCTAGCGTCCTGCTTAGTCATAGGACGATATTCTGGAAACAGTTGTTTTCATTACAATCCATCTACAAAATTGTTTTCTAATGACAAATCCTTGAACCCAAAAGTACGACTTGTTTTCTTTGCTTGTTTTGCATTCTGCACATTGAAGCCACTAGCTGCGTACCAACTTCGAAACCAGGGAAGACTGGACGAATCCAATTTGACCCTAGCACTCTCATTCACTGCAGGATTGACTGCAATTCTGGTTGCCATTCCGTCCTGGTATTCGCACGAGTATTGTAGGATGATCAACGGATATTTGCTGTTCTTTCGTCATCTCCAGAGTAATAAAATTAAAAAAATGAAATTGACCAAATGACAAGGGTCACATTTTGAAATCAATTTGTTTGCATTTAGGAATTTGGATGCCAGGCTTCTTCCCCGATCGAAGCAAAATCAATTGGATTGTTGATCTGTTCATCCTGTCATTCATTGGTTCCATGGTCGTGCTCACCGTCATGATATCTACACTTTGCACAGTTTTCCCACAGGGACCGGCCTCGTTGGGTTCGGTGATTCCCGACCAGTATTTTACTCTACCTGTCAAATTACCTGTTATTATTGGACACTGGCTTTTCGTTTTCTCAGCAATGTGGGCAGTGACTCATGTGGGTATAGTCATATTTACATATCTTTTGTACGTATCATTATTTCTCCACAATGAGCTTCGTCTAGGTAGAAAACACTATAAAACCGATGAAAACCTCAGAACTCCACAGAATTTACAACTTTGCTACAGAAGCTTTCAAATTTTGAATCAGAATGCACTGGGCTTTTTGGGTTTGCTTGTGGTAGCTTGTAATGCTGCATTTATGATAGTTGCAATTTACACAAATTCTATATTAATTCGCCACGGGTCTGAGCTGCATATTATTAGCAGAGCGCTGTTGAGTTCGAATACTGTAATGACAATAACTAGCTGGTCTATGATTTTGGAGTTGGGAAAAGTCTTTTTAAGCAGAGGCAAAAAAGTAATTGGCTCTTGGAGCAAGGGAAAGTGGACTGGCAACAAATTTGAAAGGAATGTGATGAAAAGATTTGCAAAATCCTGTAAACCAATTATTATATCTTATGGAACGCAATTTGTTCTGGGGAGGGTAAGCCTTTTGGTATATTATCGTGGGATTGTAAGGGGAACAAAACGGGCATTGTTGATGACCAAGTAAACTTAAAATAAATGTAACAATTAACCTAACATGAACAATCAATTAGAAAAACAGTGTAATATATATTAAATCAAGATGACATAAAGATTCGTAATAATAAGCTAAGCAGGACGAAGTGGATAATATACGTCTCGGCATGAAAATATCTTGTAAAAATACAACGTTAAACTGATAGGTATGTTATGGAAACACGAATACAGCTGAATGATTAGAAAAATTAGTTTTTTAATAATGCAAAATAAATGTGTTTCTCAACATGCCCCAATATTTAAAAATTCGAGTTAAAGCAATTGTAAAAAAAAAAATTATCAGTTCAGCAAGTACTCCTTTACTCGCAGCTGTTAATGGACAATAGATAACAATTTGAAAAATCATAATTTTCACATCAAGAGTAAGACAACCTCGCTACATAAAAATTCCGAAATAATTAGTTATCAAGATTTTTTCTGAATGCATGTTTCAGGTTTCATTTATTTATAAGTATTTGGCTATGGTAACTGAGTTAGAAAACAGTCATCACCCATTGTAAAGACTAAGCCGGAAATAAAAGCAGAGTGATTAAAATCAGAAGCTAATTAAAATTACGAATGCAAGGAAAATTAAAAAACTTGGTAACAAAATTTGAAATAAAAAGTTGTTGTCATGACCACCATAACATGCGACAAGAATTTATGGTTGAATGCACTTGATTCTAATACTTACAATGCGGTTTTTTCCTTAACGATAGTCCATTAGCATCGACCTAATTAATTGTTGGAAATTACTTTACTGCTTAACCCTTGCATTAGTGTGAAAAAGAATGACGTTTTAATTTTTTCAAAAAATAAATTACGCAAATGTTAACCTGGTTATAAAAGTTGCTTTCTTATCATATTATTTGTAAGCCAAATAACCAAGCGTTGTTCTACATATCTACAAATGGACATAAGAGATTTTGAATCGACTTGATTCTAATACTTACAATGTGGTTTTTTCCTCAACGATAGTTCATTAGCATCGACCTAATTAATTGTTGAATATTACTTTACTGCTTAACCCTTGCATTAGTGTGAAAAGGAATGACGTTTTTATTTTTTCAAAAAATAAAATAAAAAATTACGCAAATGTAAACTTGGTTATAAAAGTTGCTTTCTTATCATAATATTTGTAAGCCAAATAACCAAGCGTTGTTCTACATATCTACAAATGGACATAAGAGATTTTGAATCGCGTAAATCTATTTCACAGGTCACAGACACAGTTGCACAGTGTAAGCTCAAAAAATGATTTTTCTGTTCATTCCAACAAATAGCATTAAGTTTCTGCTGATTTTACAAACGGTAGCAGCAGCTCAACATGTTTACAATGGTATTAATTTTAACCGTAACACAACTGGTGTTGTGTTTGCTCCTTTTGCAAAACAACTAGAAAATCAAGTGACTCCTGGGTTTGATCAATATAATTTAAAAGAAATTGAAACCATGTATGAAGTTGTAGCGGACAAATTTCAAATGACTGCTACCTACGGAGTTGGATCGAATAAAGAAGGTAGGAAAAATTAATTATTTATTTATTCACCCCGATTTTCGCTAAATTGTTTTTATTTCTTTCATAGAAAAATACGAGTACAATGTATCCTATCATCACACTCGGGAAAAGTCTGTTTTATGTGCAGAGGCAGCCTCACTTGTAAATAAACGACGCAATAAAAAAGCTGTCACGGTTCTAATCGGTGTTTACCGTCGGCCCAATTCTCCTGAACACATGTATGCAGAAACCGAGTTGGCCTTTGAGTCGGCCGAAATTGCAAACAGAAATTATCCAGGAACCGCAACAGGACTAATATTTACCAGTAGCGACTTTGGAACAAATGTTCACTCAATCACGGAAACACTGGAACTAATTTCTACAAATAAACAGCGGGCACACAAAATGGGTCTTATTGTGGGCACCAGACAGGACTGTGAACTTTTGAAAAATGAAACGGGCAATCTTACAGAACCAGCGGCAAGATTTCAGGAAATTATTAAAGAATCTGATTTCATCATTTGTGATATTTCTCCGGAAGGGCAAAATTTGTCTGGGGGTGTAGAAGCTGTTATGGCTGAGGCTAAAACGAAAGTATTGGAATTTAGAAATAGAGCAAAATATTTAAACCCGGAAATTGATTTAATGTTTCAAACGGGATGGCCAAGTGGTGGATCGTCAGAATGGCATAATATTGAAAACCTTGTTAAATACTGGAAACTGGTGAACGACTGGGCAAAAGAGGAGAACATTAAGGTATGGATACTTGAAGCATTTGATAACCCATGGAAGCAATGGAATGCCGAGGTGGCACATTTTGGATGGTGGAAAATAATTAAAAATCGGGATGCTGGCATTAAAGAGGGCTACGTTGAGAAAATATTTGGTAACAAAAACGAATAATCGACTAATTTTTTTTATGTTAGCGTCATTCACTAAAACTTGCAATTAATTGAAAATGTATAATTAATTTTAATGAAATTGTTTTTGTGGGTAGCCAAATCAGAAAAATTGGATGATTCCACAAACGTGTGGGTTTATATAGGTTCTGTTTCTGGTGGCCTGATCTTTTGTATTCTTGTTGGCACTATTTTTTGGCTTTACTATCGCGTCAATAAGCTAGAGGAAATTTTGACGAAAGATGACATCAGACAATTTGTTTATGGTGTTTCTAATGAAACGGCTTCTCTACTGTCATCGGAAAATGGAGAAATTGAGCCGGCCCTAAGAATTCCTTACGATAAGGAAAAATTTGAAATTCCAAAGAATAAAATCGACATAAGTACAAAACGATGCAAAAATAAACAAATTGCATGCCAAGTGCTGTCATTGAGGCTGAATGATTGTAAAGTTTTCATTTTCAGAACGGGATAAGATGTTGGGTTCCGGACAGTTTGGCTACGTGTACAAAGCCAACGTTCAAATGGAAAACAATGATGAATCTGAAGTGGCCTTGAAAACAGCAAAGCCTGAATGTCCCAAAGAAGCGTTGAAAAGTTTGCTATCCGAAATAAAAATACTAACTTATTTAGGCAAGCATACAAACGTGGTTTGTATTGTTGGTGCGTATACAGCAGAGCTGGAGAAAGGTATTGTGTACGTTGCCACGGAAATATGCTCATTAGGCTCACTAGAAGGATTTTTAAGGAATGAAACAGNCAGCAAAACCTGAATGTCCCAAAGAAGCGTTGAAAAGTTTGCTATCCGAAATAAAAATACTAACTTATTTAGGCAAGCATTCAAACGTGGTTTGTATTGTTGGTGCGTATACAGCAGAGCTGGAGAAAGGTATTGTGTACGTTGCCACGGAAATATGTTCATTAGGCTCACTAGAAGGATTTTTAAGGAGTAAAACAATTATGGATGAAATGACTGACAACCGATATGCCAATGGGCCTATTGTAGCAATGTTAGAAAAGCAAATATTATCTCAAGTAGTGCATGAATTAAAATTTTAATATTGATTTGATTTGGATTAAGCAGAAAAGATGATGAAAGTGTCGTGTATTCTAATGAGCGGAGTATAAAATTGATTGATATGATTACATGGAGCTCATGAAATTGCCTGCGGTATGGAGTACCTAGGAACCAAAAATGTATGACAACTTAAAAGTATTCCTTTTCCATTTTAAAAATAATTGCTCCTGTACATCTTTTTATTCGCCAGGTTGTACATGCTGACCTTGCTACAAGAAACGTTCTCCTGACCAGCGAGAAAACCGCTAAAATTACAGATTTTGGTTTGTCCCGACGTTTGTATGATTATACAAATTACGTGAAAAAGCAGCAGGAGCCATTACCATGGAGATGTACCCTTTCCAGGGCTCAACTGGAATTTGGAGTTTGTTAATGATTTGGAAAATGGGCTGAGGATGATGTCACCCAAATATGCTTCACCAAAAATGTATGAAAATATTAATGCAAACAATTTATGTATGTATGTATGCATGTGCCTGTAATATTTTGGAAATGATTTAGATATCAGTTGATGTCACAGTGCTGGAAGGAAGATCGCAATGAACGACCAACTTTCACTGCTTTGAAAACGATAACAAGCGAGTTGATTACAAGACGAGATTTGGCAAAGGATGGGATATACGTATTAGTTTCATAAAGCAATGTAAATTCAAAAGTGTCTGCACACTTATCTCTCGATTTTTAAATTTTCAAACTGATGGTGTTTAGTGAAGGGCATAACCTTAACACATGTTAAGTATAATTTAGCGCTAAAATATTTATATCATTGTCAAGAGGTTACAATAAAATTGAAACATTTTCGACGCATTCCTATTTCAGCAACAGTAAATCGACTAGTCTCGCTACCAGAAACAATTGAAACAACGACGGGTGTTAGTTTATCAATAAAATTACATGACCCAAAGCTTACCCTTACTGGCGAATACGACCTTACCAATTTGGTGTAAATCATAGGTTCCTGCCCGGTTCTCCGACTTGTCATTTGCTGTAGTATTTTCAGGCTAGTGTCGTACACTTCTCCGCATGAGCCATACAAAATATTGATTATAATTGTTACAACAATGACAACCGTACTAAAGAATCCAATTTGCACAGAGGTTACAATTTTTGGATGCCATCCATCAATCGTCAACTGCTTTTTAAACAACTATAAAGCAGAAGAAACTTGGGCAGGTCCGAAGCAAAGAAGAATTATTACTAGTTGATGGGAGAATATTTCATTGAATAGGTTGGCCATGAGGTGAGTTTGTCGATAGAAAATGTTAACTTTCTCCATTTTTTGGCAGGTTTTTTGCCTTCTGTTTGTTTGCTCATGCTGAAGTGTATTTGCCATTCTGAAATTCATTTACATGATTTTGATTAACTGTGCTTGGATTAACTTATTGAATTAAAAAGTGCAAATATTACCGTTGAAACCGTAGCAGGATAAGCTTCATGCATACAGATCCTATAATCAGTTCAATTGGAAGTATAATCCCCCGTTTTACATTGGTAGACCAAACTATACAATTAACAATGTAAGTGGCAATGTAATTAAGTGATGTGCATTTAAATCCTTTTAACATCAGCGATGCGGGCCAGTAGTTAAAGACGTTTACAGGCAAGATCGGGACCATCACAGCAATACATGCAAATACGTAGCCCAATGTGCTGATAATGATGGCAAGAAATTGAACCGTTGTAATTGTTGCTTGTATTGCTCGGTTTTCTCTTGAAACGAATTCTAATTATAAATAAATGAGACATTTGACGGAGGCAATTTTTAGCTAAAAATAATAATACTATTTTGATACTTTACCATATCCAGTTGGCCAATACATTTTCTCCATTTCTAGTAGCATATTTAGAAAATTTTCAAATTTCCGACCATCTTGCAGGAAACAAATTGTAGATGAGTAGCCCGCAATATGCCCAGCTGCCATGAGTATTCCCACGGTTATCAATTGCCTTTGGAGAACATCATTGTTGGAGCTTGTAGTCTTGTTTTTACTGTTGAAAACTAAAAGATAAAATGTGTAAAGTGCTTCCGGGAGACCGAATATGGATAGGACAATGAAGCTACAATAATATGGTCTACGAATAAATTTGAATTTATGAATTTGTTCCGAACAGCTTCCATTTTTGCCGCCGGTGAGTCTGTTGCCACAGTTTATGGCACGTAAATACGTCTTTAGAATTCCGGATTGCAATAAAGGCATCTTGAGTAATTTTGGGGTTTGTTTTCGGGTGGTCTTGGGATTTCGTACTGCCTACTATGTTGCGGAAATTTACCTTGGTACCTGCAACCTTGGGTTTGGTTTTAATTATTGGTTGGTGTAATATGCCTTGTACGCGGAAACCAAGTAATCAATGAATTTGTTTTTTGAGAAGCTCTTCCGTGTACTGCTCAATGTTAGTATTGTGTGATACAGCCTTTTATATACGTTGCATGGTTGCTATCCCAAATAAGTTTGGAAAAAGTAACAGTGTCAGTTCCAAGCCCGGTTACCAGTAAACAAGGTTTAACATAATACTGCGTACTGTGTCATTGAATCTAATACCAATAATGAATACCTTCGTTAACATTAATCCTATTTAATTTTTTCAGTTAGATGCAGTATAGTGCGGCAGTAAACTGGTTTTTTCTGTCACTACATTAAGAAATATACACTGCCCGGATTGGTCGTTATTATTAATCGTGTCGTGGCTAGAGCTAGCTTTTGATTATGTAGCGCGACCACGCGCATATTATTTGTACATATGTATNAATCAGAGTTTGCGGTATAACAGGGACATTTTGCTTTTACAATGTTTCAACTGTTGTATTTACATTGCAGTATGGAAAATTCATCATAGCAATGTCAGTTATATGATTCTGAACATATATTTTCGTTATTTTGTCAAAGCCATAATTTATTAATCATAGAAGCTTATACTAAAAACCGCTGTACACAATGAAGTACAGCAAAAGTACATTTACTTGAGCAGCAGTAAGTCAACAAGTCTTGCTACCAAAAACATTTCCATTATTACAGGCGTTAGTTTATCGATAAAATTACACGTTCCAAACATTACTTTCACTGGCGAGTACGACCTTACCAGTTTAGCGTAAATGATTGACTCTTGTCCACTCATCCGATATATCATCCCTTCTAATATTTTCATGCTAGTGTCATAAACTTCTCCACATGAGCCAAACAGGATATTAATTATAATCGTGGCAATAACAACAACCATGCCAAAAAATCCAAGTTCAATGAAAACTAATATTTTTGGAGGAAACCCGCCTATGTTGTACATCTCAACTGCAAACTGCTTTTCAAATAGTTGCAATGCAGAAACAATTTGAGCAGGTCCAAAGCAAAGAAGTATTATCACCAACTGATGAGAGAATGTTTCATTAAGCAAGCCAGTCAGCAGTTGGATTTGACGATACAATAGATTAATGTCCTCAATCTCTTTACAGGTAGTCTTCCTTTTGACCTAGTTGTTGCTTCCATTCAAATTTGATAACCATGCTGAAATTGACATGAATTTATTAATGACGACGCATATTGATAAACTGGTAACTCCTTGAAGTAAAGATATTTTTACCGATAAAAGCATGTTAAGGTCAGCTGAATACATACTGACCCAATGATTAATTCAATAGGTAGCAGAATGCCTCTTTTTAAATTCGTTGACCAAACCACAGAGTTGACTATAAAGGTCGTTACTTTTTCTGCCGCTTGTGTCACCACAAAATAAACACCTAGGGCGTTTAGTGCAAGGTGAAGTCTTCTTAAAAATAGCGATGCTGGCCAAAAATTAAATACATTGAAAGGCAAGAGTGGAACAAGAACGGCAATACTTGCGAATAAGTAGCAAGTAGAATGCCTCTTTTTAAATTCGTTGACCAAACCACAGAGTTGACTATGAAGGTGGCTACTTTTTCTGCCGCTTTTGTCACCACAAAATAAACACCTAGAGCGTTTAGTGCATGCTGAAGTCCTCTTAAACAAAGCGATGCTGGCCAGAAATTAAATACATTGAAAGGCAAGAGTGGAACAAGAACGGCAATACTTGCGAATAAGTAGCCTACTGTTTTAATACAGATGGCAATAAACTCGATTGTCACTTTTGTTGCTTTTATTATTCTTTTCTCCTTAAAACTGAATTTTGAATCTAAAAACAGAATATAATATGCAATAAATTATTTTGTATTTTTAAAAATAGATTTATGCAATAATGCTTACTTTTTCCACTTTGCCAGTAGATTTTCTCCATTTCCAGTAATTTGTTCAAGAACTGCTCGAATATTTTACCTGAATGCAGAAAGCAAATTGTGGACAAGTAACACTATAACATGTCCGGATGCCATTAGTATTCCAACAGTTCTAATTTCCCTTTCGATAACATCATCACTTGTAGTTTCATTGCTGAGAAGTGCAATGTGAAATGTGTGCACTATTTCTGGAAGTCCAAAAATACTTAGTAAAATGAAAGCATAATAGTATGGCCTGTATTGGAACTCGATTTTGCTTGATTGTTTTGACAGTTTGCCATTGTTACCCCCAGTAAGCTTGTTACAAGAGTTTAAAGCCTTTGCATAGGCGTTAATTATGGGTCCACGAAGAAAGCGAACGACAAAAACCGACAGCGAAGTTTCCGATACGAAAAAACCGATCACCGAAATAACCGACCACGAAAAAACCGACTATTTAAAAACCGACCACGAAAAAACCGACAACTCGATTTTGCTTGGTTGTTTTGACAGTTTGCCATTGTTACCCCCAGTAAGCTTGTTACAAGAGTTTAAAGCCTTTGCATAGGCGTTAATTATTCCTGATTGAAATAGGGGCATTTTGGGATTGATTGTTGACCGTTTGCTTTTCTGAATATTTTGTACAGCCAGGCAAATTCTAAATAATTTTTGAGTGATTCAACGTTACTTTGCGTTGTGTCCTCTAGATTGGTGTAAAATTACAGCCCTGATTTATAGAACTATTATTGCTAGTTCTAGCTAATGTTGCCTTTTTCGTACAGAAATATGGTCTTATTGAAACATGAATCCAAAATTTGATAGCAAAATAGTTAGGTATATGTCAATGTATAATGTCAATTTATTATTACTATTATTATTATATCTGTTTACTCGTCATTTGCTTTCAATCGCTGTGTGAATACAATCAATTCAATTTATTATTTCTTTTAGCTACAAGTGCTGATTAAAATGTTGACATTTTATGTTTATGTTATGAAAACATTTTCTTTGTAAGGGACGATTCACATATTACGTCATCAAAAAATCCACCATTTTTGAACCAGATCCAACCACCCACCCACCCACCATGGTATCATTCGTTATCTATTTACGAGCCATACCCACCCCCCTTTGATAACTTTATACAAAATCACCACACATACTTTTATAGGTTCTTATGTAGTGATTTTAGCGAAAAAGTTTTTGAAAAGCAATCTAAACATTACCAGGTCAATCACCGAGGGGGTATTTGGGATAAAGTATAGCTCCATTTTACCCATTAAAACTTATCGCCCGCCAGCCATCGCCCATATAATTCAGAAAAGATTGCTGAAAACGTATAATAACGTTATAATTCTGCTGACCATCCACCCACCCACCCTGTTATCAGTCGTCATCATTTTTTAAATGACCCACCCAGTATACGCGATGACGCAATATGTGAATCGTCCCTAAGTCTTGAAGAAGGTATGAATATTTTTTGAGAAATTATAATAATAACAACTTTTTACTTTAGTAGTCGCATTAGAAATGACAATGACAATGCTAGGATGTAGGAAGAACAAAACACAAAACTTAGTACTTTGATTATTCGTGTTCAAGGTAAGCATATTAATTTTGGTTTTAGATAGGCTAACAAACACAAAAATGGAGTGGAAGCGACTTACCTTTACCTATGACTTGTTTAAAATTAATGAAACGATGCTCTTTGAACCGTGGAGGATCGGGAAAAGATTTTAAGGAAATCAATAAAGTTTCAATGTGCTATTATTTTATTGCGTACCAATTATTTAAGCAGTAGTAAATCAACGAGCCTTGCCACCAGAAATAGTTGTAATGTAATTGGTGTTAGATTATCGATAAAATTACATGTTCCAAATTTTACTTTTACAGGTGAATATGACCTTACAAATCGTAGGTAAATTAGAGGCTCCTGTTTATTTATTCCAAATTTCATCCGCACCAATATGTTACTGCTAGAATTGTAAACGTCGCCACATACACCATATAACATATTAATGATGATTGTGGCGATAGCAACGGCCAATACATAAAGCAGTAGTAAATCAACGAGCCTTGCCACCAGAAATAGTTGTAATGTAATTGGTGTTAGGTTATCGATAAAATTGCATGTCCCAAACTTTACTTTTACAGGCGAATATGATCTTACAAATCTTATGTAAATTAAAGGCTCCTGTTTATTTATCCCGCATTTCATCCGCACCAATATGTTACTGCTAGAATTGTAAACGTCGCCACATACACCATATAACATATTAATGATGATTGTGGCGATAGCAACGGCCAATACATCCAACAGAACTTGCAGCACGAGGAAAAGTTTTGTATGCCGGTTGGTGATGTTTTGTTTCTCAGTTGAGTATTTTCCTTCCAACAACTGTAAAGTAGAAACAACTTGTGCAGTTCCGAAACAAAGAAATATTATTATCAATTGGCCAGAGAACATTTCATTGAGCAAGCTGGTCAGCAATTGAATTTGGCGATAGAATTTATTTACGTCCTCAATCTGCATGCAGATTGTTGCATTTCTTCTGTTTTCTAATTTATATTTCAGTTTGCTGACCATCCTAAAAATTGATTTTAAAATCGTCCAGTTAACTTTGTACAGAAGAACCTACGTCAATTTATTGCATGTTTGAGAAATAACAAAAAAATGTTACCTTTAAAGCGCAACAAGGCCAACTTAATGCACACAGATCCGACTATCAATTCAAGAGGTAGTAAAATTCCCCGTTTTGCATTCAATGACCAA
>JAHZMZ010000799.1:0-20529 GCA_027743805.1 Lepidocyrtoides sp. E14
AGAGGAATTGAAGAAAGCAAAAGAGAAGCCGAAATTAAGAAAAGACATGTACGAAAAAATGTGTCTAATCGATCCCACAGCACCTCTACCCGAAGAGCACCAATTGCGTGGAGTAACAAAGCCTAGGTATTTTTACTCTTCATAATTAATTTGGTTTTTTTTTGTACCAAATGATCCACTATACTTTACAGTAAATTATTTCTGTTTATGTTCCAGATACATGGTGTGGAGAGAGACGATCTCTACGACTGCCACTTTGGGATTTCGTATAGAAGGGATCCGGAAGAGTGATGGAAACTCATCAAAAGACTTTAAGACAATGAAATCTGAAAATCAAGTTAAGGAAGCTTTTTTCTCATTTGTAAACGGACTTCCAGACATAGTAGAACAGTACCTGGAACGCCTCAATGCACTCAAAGCCGCACTCGCACAGTCACAATTCTTCGCATCGCATGAAGTACGGAAACATGAATTTTCTTTGTATTTTACTCTATTTTAAATGACAAATTAGTCTAACCAAACTGTGCTTGCATTACAATTATTGGGTAATACGTGAACAAGTTCTTGATATGTGCAAGAAAAATGCTTTCTGAATTATAAAAAAAAACATTTACGCCTCAATTGTGGATAATGCTTCTTTCTTTTTTTGAATAAAATATCCTAATGCAAAGTTTACATTTCTTTTGTTTCAGGTAATAGGAAGTTCTCTACTTTTCGTTCATGACTCAACGAAAGCCTCAGTATGGATGATTGACTTTGCCAAGACATGCCCACTCCCCGAAGATTGTCCTCCAATAAGTCATGACAAAGCATGGGCTTTAGGCAACCACGAGGACGGCTACCTGATCGGCTTTTCAAATCTCATTAAATTCTTTGAAAATATGATTAATAACGATTAGTTTTACAACCTTTTTGAGATTTATTTACATACATGAATACATATAGTTAACCATCAAATACAACTAACTATAATAACTTATAAACGAAGTATTTTTGAACTCCAGATTAAATTCTATTATGACAAAAATTATTCTTAAAAAGATAAGATCTTGTGTTGTTGTACATATTGTGTCTTTTCATAATGAATGATGATTGTGCCTTCGTCGTAAATATTTTTCTTCCTCTTTGTAAAGACAGGATGGTTTGCTGTCTTTCACGTTTATAAAAATAATGATTTGTATACCATTTTCGTCATTATTATCCTACACAAAATCGTGACTATATTATGTAAATCCATTTTAATACATTCTTGTTCTGTGGAAGTTTCCTAAATATTTTGGGAAAGTACAAATGACTTTTCCACATACATACATACAACAAAATACTAGAACTCTATATTTATACGTTAAAAAAGGAACAAATCGGATCAGCTGAATGCGTCTTAACAATCAAGTATAAACTCTGCAAATACGCACATGTGTATCATTGTAAATGGTGTAGTGTTGTGGAATTAAATAGTTCACTTAACATTGAACATGTATCTTTAATCACGATATAACATTTAATTTATTTCATGAGCACATGTTGATTCCTCATACACAAAAACTGTACGCTTGCGCTTCCCGCATCTGTATTGCAACAATTGCAACTTTTTATACGGATGAAGAAAGGGGAGATACATATTTAAGGGGAACTGGAAACAAAATTTTGAGTTTGTGTAATTTATTGATGCAATTTGGTCCATTGTCCTAGTTTGAGAAGGAAGTTTTAGTAATAACGCTGGCTGGGGGCCTTAGCCTAAGGCAATCCCCAAAATGTTGGCATTACATTTTTATTCAGTACTACTTGTTTATTTCAAAGATTCATATTTTTATTTAAATAATATCAAACAGTTCTATATTTTCCTGGCTAACACTACACTCGACTTAAATGGTTCCCTTCCGCAAATAGAATGAAAGCAAAAATTCCTTTTTTTTGCTGATTTCTGAAAAAAACATAGTGTATTGGCATTTGTTTTTTAATGATAGGAAGTACATTTTTGGCAAGATAATAATTCATTTTAAAACGGATTCCTCTTCACCCTTAGCCTCAAATTGTTTTTGAAATAATGCCAATGATGATCCTTTTGTTTTTATGCTTGTTTCTTAATTGTAATGAAGTAAACTAACGAGCTATATAACGAGGTTGTAACTTTGCAACTCTCCGCTCCGTAACGAACTCACAAGTTGCATGCACGATTTATAGTTTGAGTTGGACAATTAAAGCCAAATATTTATCTAAAGATGGTACATATCTACTTGTGTGGCATTTAGTAGAAAAAAAACTGCACACGAAGGTAGCGCAAACTCGGAATGAATGTTTTCGTACTCACTGAAATTGCATCGAGTAAAATAATTTTTTTTGCCTTATTGGTGGAAATGAGATGAAAAAAATTGACTTCCTAAATTTACAAATAACCGTCACCCAATTAATTGCATAATATGCTACCCCTACCTATGCTATTTGCGCTATATTGTGTGGTCAGTGGAGAGAAAAGAATATAATTGAACGATTTGCATTTATCCATTTTAATTCAAGAGGTTTTCGGCTGAAATGAAATTTTCGTGTACGATGCCTAATAAATATTTTACCGTCTACGCGACACATTTTGCTTTAACACATTCCCACCAGTAAGATAAAGTCAAAGACAATTTAATGACATTAATTAACTGGTATTTTAAAGAGATATAGACATTACATTTCACTTCATCGTTGTTCATTACCAGTATAAAATGCAATGCATACTTTAATCATTTTCAAACAGCAACCATACTTTGCGTTATAAAACCTGCTACACTCACATTATTAATCGACCTGCTTTGCTGGCTGATAAGTCTGTAAGAACTTTTTGTTATTTTATTGCATTACTTGCTACAATGTTTTGATTTGATATGATAAGTTTTCTTGTATTATATTGTTTGAGATTCTCAATTGAGAAATAAGTAATGCCATATATTTGTTATATAGTGAACATCACAAGGTAATTAGTAATTATATTAATTCAGATGTTATAGATTCATATCTTACTGGATTCGCTCATTATTCGATACATATTTTACATGACTATATAATGTTTCAAATCTTACTGTATCTAGGTTTTTAGGTATCTCTCACTCAATGTAGAAATACCATACCACTACAGAACAGCGCTTGTTTACTAAAGAAATTTTCTGCATTACTGGGGCTAGGCTAGATATTGATCGGTCGTGTTCAGTCAGTTATAATTCGACAACTAAACGATACTTAATTAATAAGCTTGATTAGACTTTATGATGGTGTTGATATTTTCTCCTTTTTTTGGTTAGGGTTTGAACTAGACGGCTTCTTTTTTACCTAGAAGTCTAATTTGTTTAAAAATGTATATGCCAGGTACAAAAATAATTATTAAGTGAAATAGTTATAGCTGGCTCTGCGTGTAAATCATAAAATGAAGTTTTGATAAACATTTTGTGCTGCTACATACTGAACTACTTGTCTCATAGACATTTGATAGCTATTACAGGAAAATTATCAAAAGGTTTCAATAGACAAAAAATAAATATAGTAATATTAGATTATGGTGATTATGAAGAGATGTGTGATTTCATCTTTCTCACTCAACAATGGCGTTTATTACGCATTATTTATTGATTAATGATCTTGATCTTATAAACTTTATTTTAGATAAAGCAAACACAGACACGCACAATAATTTTTCGCGTTGTTCACCCAAGAACTTCACAATTAACTTAAAATTGGTATCTCCAATCTGAAAGCATACATTACATAATATGTGGAATATGTGTACACATTACAATGAAATGTATTGCAGTGTTATCATTCTGTCCATTATAAATAATTTTTTTTCAGTTTGTTTATTTTTTGTTCAATGAGCGAGCATTAATGTAGAAATTTGGTTCCCAATCAATCGAAAAGCATTTCAGGTAGGTGTTTTATAAACTCAAAGGATTGTTATTACTATTACCGACCTTATTTAAACTTTGTAGTTTCAGCCACGCAGGTGAAAGACGTAAGCAAAGAAAAATAATGACTTGTAGGAAAAAGGCCAATCAAGTGCATGTTGTTGCAAATTGCAACATGAATAAATAACTACATGCTTCCACTGCACTACTGGATCGATGGGTGTCTACTTGCATATTTACTGTAGGGTAGTTTTATTTTAAGAATATATCCACCCTACAAACTGGCAAGGTCATTTGCAAAAATATATACTAGCATGGATGATTATGATTTCCCGTCTAGTTTCATTATTTCAAACTGTTCAGACATGGATTAAAAGGAAGCTTTGAGACAATTTTTTACTACATATCATGAGCCTCACAATAATGTATGTACGTTAATAGCTGCAAAACAGGTTATACTCCTCTCATGCCCATGCGCTTAGCCTTGAATATTATTAGCATCCAGCTCTGATTACCTGACTATAATCTGCATTGTTTGCATGTTCACCTGTACGTCCAGCCAGATAAATGATAATCTCTCTCAAATTTCATTTTCCACTTTAAGGTTCTAGATTCACAAGCTTGATAATTTTAATGGTTTTTATTTAAAAGCATGATGCAGTCCGCAATTCCCAACGTTTACACACACGAAACGCTGATTTAGTAGTGCTAGTAGTCACATTCACTTGTCTTTCAACGTATTTCAATCAATTACTGGTAATTACCTGTCATGATTTACCAGAGACGATGGATAGATTGAAACGGAACTATAGGAATTTACTATGAAAATAAGTAAACTTTGACGGGCGTCAGAAAATTACTCACTAATTGTGGATTCAATTATAGGTTTGTTTCTCCAGACTATGATTACGTCTATGTTTGTTTGCAAAGAAGATCCGGTTCACCATTTTTCCTTTTCAACTCAAAAATGAAATGGGAATATTATATTAATCTTTATAAAAACGTGTGATCTTATCTCATAATTAAAAGTTCATGGTTAATGGTATATGGAAAATGCATCCATGATTAATACGTCTGTTTTACAACAAAGGTATGGTAGGGCGCACAATATAGTTAAAAATTTATTGCAAATGGCAAAAATGGCAAGTGTTTACTGACCACTATATATCTTCAAATATTGTACAATAAAATATGTTAGTCATGAGTTGTAATAACTTAACTTTTATACAATCTAGAAAATGAATGAATGAATGAATGATTGATTGATGAAAAACAGCCTAGCTTTACATTTATTATAAAACATGAATGAAAAGCTGTCTGCGTACACCAAAATGTCTGAATCACAATTCTAACTAATGATGAGTAACTGAGCTTTTATTGTAAAATCCATGCCAAAACAATAATTAGTTGTGCATAGGTACTTAAATAAAGGAAAACAGAATGAATGTATCATTATCTGTGTAATTACCGCATTATATGGGCCTATAAACGCTTTGATGACGAGTACATATATTTTCGGGTTTCATTCAAAGGCTGGTAGTAAGCCAGCTTACCAAAAAGGCAGCTAGGACAAACAAGTAGAATGAACCATAAAACAGAGAGCCACGTCTCTGTTTGTGTGGAAATGTGAATGAAAAACGTGAAATTACTACTTCGTTTTTTTTGTTTTCTGACATGCGCATCGACTACATTACATTACATTGATAATGTTGAACCAGAGTACGAGTCGTGCGACATACAAGGTAGGTTATTAATGATATTGCAATTGTATTTGTATATTCAATGTATGAATGTATAAGACCTGAATAAACCAGGTACACATCCATTTGAAGAGGCTTTGCATGTAACATGTATCAAATCTATCAATTTACATGTAACAGAAGAGAAACAACGCAAGCACAACCTGAATACCTGAAATACAAAAGATTCTTTCCCAATGGGAGGAAATGACGTCAGACGATTTAGAGAGGAGAGACCGACTATCTTTAAATACAATGTATATTATGTATATATAAGCATGCATCGTCGTTAAACCAGTCATTAAGATCTTTTTAAATAAAATTCTTTGAGGATTTATACATTTGTTTTATATATAAAAAAAGTCATTCGGGTATAGTATCAAGCTTGTACATGTATACCTTTGTACAGGTAATATAGGCATCTGTTCAAGCATCTTCCACCTGTGATCTTCAGTTTTCAAGTATTTAGGCAAACAAACACTTTATTTCGGCTCGACAAGTCACAAAGTTTAGTATTTCGTGATATAAACCAAACACCACACAGCGAAAGAATTGACAAGCCCTGTGCCCTTTTTACAACATGTCTTACTATTACTAAGATGATGTAAAATCTTTTGATGATGAAAGAACAGTGCACTCAGAGAGTGAACAGTACATATATTTATTCAAAAAAGAGTTTGACTGCTCTTTCATTTTACTCATAAAAGTAAGAAAGCAAAACTAAATCAGTGTTTCTTTCTACCAATAATGCATTTAAAATCATACATCTATACCTCCTACAGCTTCAGCGTCAGAGCAAGGTAAAACTTATATGTATACACTACTTTATTGCTTATTTTTCCTTGGGCAGCAGCATAGATTTGTGTGAAAAGATACGTTGTTGCATACAGACAGAATATATAAACAGAACCATGAGCAAGGTAAGAAAAGAGGTGAGGTGAGATAAAATGATGTAGGCATTAATACATGCAAACATACACACCTATAATGTACACCCAGTAAATGTTAAAACAAACTAAACTTGTTAAATGTACGCAGATAAAAATTTACTCAAAGAAAAGCTCAGATCATTTTAAAATTTTGATGGTTTGAAGGTAGGAAGACCAAGTTACGACAAAAATATAGGTATGTATAATAGATATTTTGTATCATGCTGATATGGATGAATCACAAAGATGTAAAAATGTTTGCCCAATAATACGCCTAGTAGAAAAGAAAGGATAAAAATCTCTCTGCTCCTTCTTTAAACTCTCCACAGCGCACTGACTGCTTTCATGTTGTGTGCTACTCTTTCGTCAATAAAAACCAAGAAAATGAACATATGGACGTACAATGGATTTCTGTGAATAGCATACATACATAGAATATATTTATTATATAGAACACGCATAATATGGGAATAACATATCCCTACTCAGAAAAAAAGTGAAGTTAGACCTGAATTCATACAAATGTACAAAGGTAGGTAAATATTATGTACTAGAGCTATTACTCACGGCCGTAGGATCCTTTTAATTCTTCATTTTTTCGTATATGCACACATCGTAGGTATTTTTTATGAATGCAAGGTACATTAACGGGTTGGATTGGATGGTATTGTGCATCGTGATGTGATCCTCATCACGATGATGATGATGATGATGATGATGATGATAATGATGCGACTCCCCCATGTACGCATGCAAGAAAGATTAGTTGGATATGTGTGATATGTGATATCACCATCATTTCTAATCAGAAACATATATAAAACTACATGTACATCTATACTTTTTGATTTTTAGTGTTGTTTGCATGTAATTTTTTGTGACTGTGGTTCTTAGGTATTTACACTCAGACCGATATAAATGTACACATTAAAAAATGTTATTATAACACACATAGCATAAATTTCTCATCGTCAGCAGCCACATCCTCTATTTCACATTCACACTCGCATAATCAAAATGTATGCACAACATTCATATTAATGAAATCTCTGATATATATCTTTTTACAGACATGTACAGAGCCAAGAGGAGGAGAACAACATCCGTGATTTTTATCCAGCATTTTCTATTATTGTTGTAATTTGTTAGATTCGTTTTATAAGCGATTTTCTCCAAAAATGATTAATGCGATATCTTGTAGAGCGTTTCAACAAGTTTAACTGTGCTCCCTATTAATTGACGTTTTGCAACATACTAGATGTGGAGCAGAACGAAAGAAAAGTTGTTTGATGGACAGAAAGATGAAAGTGTATGGGAGAGTTAGTAGCGCCAGCATAATATTAGTTTTTAATATTCTCTAACTGTATTTTTACAATCGAGTGTACTATTTTTAATCGGTTTCTCAGTGATATGATATATTATGTAGTTTTCAATCATAGATTTTTTGTTCATAATGGTAAAATGAAAAGCAGCAAAATTTTACTTGGAAAGTGGTACTTTAATTGGTGATATTACGTATATAGTGGCGCTACCGCGACACGCAGATACGGATCAGATTACCGTCATAAATTTAACGTATGTAAAAAATAAAACTTTTTTTTTATCTCCTCCACATTTTAACGTTTTATTCTTTGGTATTTTATGATTGTCAAAATATCATAAAATGTATATTTAAAATGAAATATACAAACCACATTCCACACAAACAGAGCGTATTTTTAGAAATACAACCAGCACGTGTTTAGAAAGGTTCTTTTGTGGTAATCAGTCATATTTTTAGCAGGATTGATGGCAATAGTAAACTAACTTCAATTTTGGGTACATACACAATGTGGATAAATCATTGTACAAAATATCAAGTAACTGATTAGCTGGGCGCGCGATATTAGACCGGATGCCGTACTTCATGTGGCAAAATAAATTGAGTACATAGTGCACAGTCATATAGTAATCCTATTAATAAAATTATTACCAGGGAGTATCAATAGAACATCAAAATCAACCCACATTTAACACTCATCGATGGAAGTCTTTTCATCTTGTGTGTAGAAGTGTGTGTGTGATCAATGTGCTACAGTCTACAGATATAATACAGTATTTGTTTAAATGCATGTATATCTCATTGTTAGTACATGCTCATCATCTCATCTCTTGTTCCTTGTGCTTATCACACTTGCGAGGATCATCATTTGAGTGATGATACGCCTTTTTATGGTATAGTATTTCATAGTTTGTGAACTCATTTTTTTCATTAAGCACTGAGTTTCATTATCGTCTGAAGACGTGACTGGACTGAACGACTGGACCATGCCAGGCATTTACATTAAATTGATAAAGACGGAGAATACGTAAAGAGCATTGATGTTGAATACAGATGATAAGCAAAAGTTAAAGGTAAATTGGTAACAGCAAACTGCAGAATACATGTGTACAAATATGTATGCGTATATGCATGTACCTTTCGTAGGTGTTCATCTTATAACACAAATGAAGATTTTAAAAAAACAATGATAATATTACCTGCACTGCCAGAATATAGGATCGTAAAAAACACTTACGTACTTAGTACTTACCTTGGCTCTGGTAATGTGTAGCTTCAGGCAATGTTTTAAATTGGAGCAGAAATAGATTAACAAGAAGTGAAGGAGTTTGGAAGTTTCATCAGTCAGAATTGAGCAAATAGATAGTATAAAATATGTAGAGTGCGCAATGCGCTTATAAAAGCGGTTCCGGATTTCCGCTTCTTTTTTTGCATCCTTGTATGCTCATGTATGTAATGTAGTCCTAATTAATAGGTGTGTACTGAATTTACTTATCGCACATAAAAAAGGGGATTTACGTTGCAGAAAAGATTTTAAAATAGAACCAAAATTTAATTTTCATCTCATTGTGGCATAGAATTCTTGGTTGCGCTGACTGACATTTCCAAACTGGTTTGCACGCAGCATCCTTTAAAAAATTTGTTTGTAAGCATCCTGCATCCCTTTTAAAAAGTAAATCACCCAAAAATCCAGCATTTAAAATTTTGGAATTCTGGTGGTGTCCATTGTAATGCTCACCATTGCCAATGTAAAAATAGGCAGATTTCCGTAATCTTATTTGCAACTTTTTTTTTGCATTTTATAGTTGGACCAGAATCGAACATTTCATCATTGATAACTATAATGAGCTGATGTGAACTCTGTATGGTCTTCCCTTCCAGGACAAATTATTACATACCAAAAGGTATTGAGGAACTTATGACTTACAATATGTAATATCACATTATTTTTTTCCTTTGTCCGTTTTCACGTTCATGCCAATTTTAAAATGAGAAACACTCTTCTATATTCTATCGTGCAAAATTCGTGTCACTTTTGTCTACTGGCAATGTACTGTTCGATTGATTGACCTCTCAATCATGAGCTCTTTACTTGACAGAATAGACAAAATTATTTCATTAAAATTATTATAAATTATTAATTATTTTGTTTTAAGGGATTTGCCACTTTTGCCATTGCCAGTAGACAAAATTATTTCATTAAAATTATTATAAATTATTAATTATTTTGTTTTAAGGGATTTGCCACTTTTGCCAGATGTGGTAATAAATGTGTTCAATTTTTTTAAACTAAACAGGTACTTGGTACTGTACGCGTTACACAAGATCAACAGGTCTTTGAGTGACTATCTCAATTTTCTTTCTACCAAGTTTTAAATTTGGGGTTTAAGAGAGTAATCATTGCTAGGGGATGTCTACGTGAATGGGACCTCGATTAGGCAAAATATCTCGTACCTCATTAATCATGAGCAGCGACCGATTGGAAAAACATCAAAAAGACCAGCATCCCAGCACTTCTGCCGGGACTTCTGGAGCTGCCAGCATTGAAATGGAAAAGGATTCCGATGATCAGAGCGATAGCAAAAGCTCAACGGGGAGTGGGGAGACAACTTGTAGCTCCTGGAGAACCAAATCTGATAGATGGTCGAAATCCAGGAGACCAGTAAAGAATTCAAATAGTTCCACGGGAAAGAAAGACTTTTTTGGAAAGAGAAATAAAAAATGGCTGATGAGTGGAAGGAAAACCAAATCAGAACCAACTGCTGCAGAACCAGAGTCTCCCCCAGTTAACACTGTGAATTGCGTGTGTACCATGTACCGAAAAAGTAGCAGGGAGGAACCTGCTGGGCCTTCCAACGTTGCAACGAATATGAATCATAGCATTAACAGTATGAAACACATCAATTATATTTGCTGATGCTACATTAGTAGATAATTCAAAGTTTAAAAGTTTGTGTAATGAATCTAATATCTCGGTAATAACTAGTGTTTAAAATTCATTTCAGTTGCCCAACCAATCATTGATTTAAGTAAATTTAATCCTGCTGATTATCCGATTGACGATGAGGATGAAAGAATGAGACAGCAGCGTGCCAAGGAAATGGCCGAAGGTGTAGACGTTTCCGTTTTACTTGGAGGTCTTGCACTGGCTAATGCCGAAATACACCCAGCCCATTCGCAGGTATGTATACTATTATACTGGATGTATAAAACCAAAGTGAAAATTTAATTTTTGACTCATGAATCAAAATGAGATTCTACTAGAAGATTTAGTCAGTCACCTTTCTGCAAGAATTTCGACCAAAATTATTTTTTTCTTTTGTGTTGTCAGTTTGAATACTAGATACTATATGAAATTTATTGGCATTGCAGATAATTTTATTCTACGCAAGTGTTCAATGAATTGTTAATGTACCAGCATATTTTCTCTTTTACGTATATTATTCTATTACATTGTAATTGTAGGTGGACTACATCCACTATTTAGTTCCGGATCTTAAAGAAATCACAAATTGTTCCTTCTACTGGGGTAAGATTGACCGCTACGAAGCTGAAAAGCTTCTTGAAGGAAAGCCTGAAGGGACTTTCTTATTACGAGATTCTGCGCAAGAGGAGTACCTGTTTTCCGTTAGTTTTAGGTAAAAATATTGTTTAAAACTAACATTGACAAATTTTACTAAATATCTTTTCAATTTTAAAAATGTGATACACATAATCAATCAATATCTTAGGCGCTACGAATGACGCAAATCTGCTGTCGCAATTTTATCGTCGGTTACAAATGAGGAAGATCTTGTATTGATCTCGTCTTCTTGATGTTTCTACCTGGTGGACTGCTTCACAATCAACTCGTACATTATAAATAGTATAAAACAATATTATTACGACCTATGTAATTATTTATGTAGTTTCCTACGACGGCTATATCAACAACTAATGTTATTCTGTGTGTGAGAAATTTAATCAATGCTGTATATAATGAAAAGTTACCTTTCATTCAATTCAATCAAATATTTACAAATTACAAAGATGTCCTGTAAATGCGCTCTGTACTGTACTGCATAATGTGCCCATAATACTAAGTAAAAAAGATAAGCTCTTAATAATAGCTCTACTTGTACACGAATTGTATAAAAAAAGTAACATAAAATTATGTATTTATACAACTTTACCTTTATATACACGAGCCGGCACTCTTATTGTCTTTCTATTCTATTGAGATAAGGACAACAATATTCGTTCAATTGATGGAGATAATACGAAAATATTAAAAGATCAAATTAATACCCACATTAATAATAACTGTTACTTGTTGAAAAATAGCAAGCTATCCATATGATGGCCTTGTTCACTGAATGATTTTAAAAAAAGCTTTAATTAATTAATTACAATACCAAAGAGTTTCACATACAAGGTTTCAGTTATCTTGTAATGAAGGTAAAATGTTGTAAAAGTGTAGAGATTTTAAAAAAGCTTTAATTAATTAATTACAATACCAAAGAGTTTCACATACAAGGTTTCAGTTATCTTGTAATGAAGGTAAAATGTTGCAAAAGTGTAGGAATTATGAAATTTGTAAAAATTACAAAAATGGATATTTTTTTGGTAGTCTGAGAGTATCATCCATTGTCAGAGACTTGAAATTGTGCTCCATAATTTAAATGTAACAGTGAAATACAAAAGGAAAAATGCCATTTATAATTACAGCCATATAGGGGCATTATTTTGTTTCACACGAATTATTATTCAAAAAGTAATTTTGTGCACAAATCGCAAAAATTTGTAACTAAATTTCGTGGTCAGTTTTACAATGCTCCCTTTAGGCATTAATTACCTAATCAGAATTGAAGTTTTCAACTTGTATGAATCATGTGATCCTAGATTTATTGCTAAATAAAGATTTTACAGTTCTTTCAGGTGATAGAAAAAACAACCCATTTAATAACCTTAATAAACCAGTATAGCCGACTTGATTTGTATTGTACAGAGAAAATTGATCATTATTGAGTTTTATGAGGGTTTTTAATTTGAAAACTAAACTTGCAATTATAAATTACATTTATATTTTTAACTCCTTGAGTAATATTTCTTACTTACTATACAGACCAGGTCTGTATTGAATGGTCCTAATTAACTACATTTGAATTTTAAATACACTCTGCTCCGTTACATTTTTTTTGTTAATTTGCCTGCCATGAAATTATTAAAATCCCTTCTCTCTTCGGTCGGTAGTACAATTTTGTCATTGTTTATAGTCGTATGTAACCACTTTGTAATTTTGTCTGGGTTGGTTATATATGTGTTTAGTATAAATCTAATTATGGAAAAACTACTTGTTTAATTTCAGTATTACAGTTTTTAGACAGTTATTCTTGAGTACTTAATTAAATTAATTAGCATTTATTCGTTCCAATAATTATTTCAGAGTAATTTGTTTATTGTTTATGATTGATTACTGATGAAAAAGTTGCTAAATGGCCTAATGGTACAGAAATTTAAGAAAAACTTTTACATCAATTAAATAGAGAGCATAATAGATCTTTTATGTCAAATAGTGCTGCAGGGAAAATGATCTTTTTTCGAAACTGATTTTTACCGGTTAATGCAGATTATGAATAAAAAAATGAAACGGTACATTTTAATAAATGAGCATCATACTATACTTTTAGCGATAAAACTATTCTCTGAAGTACATTAGTACATACATATAGATTTTAATAGTTTTATTTTAGAAATAATACAAACTTTTATGAAAAACGGTCAATAATGGAAATAAAGCAGAAAGACTTGTTACAAAATATCCGTTGGAGAAATGTTTTTTTTTAATGTCACACTCAACTCATACCTTTTTTGGAGTCCAACATTTTGGCTTCAAAATCAAAATGGAGTAGTTGGGTGCTACCCAATGGGAATAATTGCTTTCTAAGAATGCGTGTCTGAATACAACGACAGTCCACAGCATTCCGAACCGAACATTATATTCATTTCTACTAGCCTTATCATTATCATGATGATAATTAAGCAATTAAGTACTATTCCCACTGACCAGTTGAACGGACGCACGAATTGCACGAATTTCTGTGTTGGACGTATAATGTAAGTACGCGCGGCATCATCATCGGTCGGTACTCGGTACTGCACTGCACACACATCTATCTGATCTATCTATCAGCTATCATTTACATGCATGAATGCATGTAAGTGTTGGGGTACAACTGCACCCCGCGCAGTACTTAAATCTATCATGGGCAAGGAGTATTGTATGCACTCTTTTGGTTTTTGGTTGTAATATGTATGATGAAAGTAAAGTTTGTTCGGCCTTTTTTATCAATTTATTATCCATCTTCAGTGTCAGTTGTGGCCTGTGGCCGATTGGATTTTGGATTAGTAGTAATTTCGATACGACAATAAAATTAGATGTAAAGAATCGAACTTATTCTCTAAAAGATAACACAAGCAGGTGTTATGCTAAAAAGTGTAAACAAACAAGGCAGTTTCGTAAAATCTAATCTATCGGTCTAAGAATCTTGTCTAAATTTTATGAATCATAAATTATTAGTGTCCAGCGTTTACTACAATCCCAATCCCTTTCTTGTGTAAGTGATCAAATTGACCTTCCATCAATCAGTGTTGATCAACAACAGAAGACAGAAAACGAACGAGTAAACGTAGGCATACGAACGGTTTCACATTTTTCTTTTGTCAAATAATTAATCGTACAGGATTTGAGCGTTTTTGGACAACTGCAGCAACAAGGTATCAAGCAGATTTTATTACATTTCGGCTTTTCAGAAACCTTTCTGGGTTATTATTTTAGCTTAAACATTTAACTCATGTGCTTTGTAGGAGGTGGATGGCTATATTAATGATTTAAAAAGTATTGGTCACTGCATTCATGAAAAATGAAGTCACAATGTTCTATAGATTTTTTAGACCGTAAATTGCAACTAGAGCTATACAAAATTTTAATTTTACAGGCTACGATCTATGTTTTAAGCGAATACTGTATACCACACAATACTCGCCATGCTCAGCATCACAAAATCGGCGTGGGGAATTGCTGCAGGCCTTAGTGGTTTATTAATTGTTGGTTATTGCCTATACTTTGATCAGAAGAGAAGAAATGATCCCAACTTTAAGAAGAAGCTGAGGGAAAGTGAGTCATTTAAGTAAATAATTAATTTATGTACCGGCCGCTACCATTAACTTATAATAATATGATAAAGCAATTCAGTTATGTTGACTGATTGATTGCAGGACGGAAGCAAAGACGACTTGCAAAAACTGCTGGAACTAATATGCCTGATTTAAGAGATCAGGAGGCAGTTCAGAAGTTTTTCTTATCAGAAGTTCAGCTTGGGGAGGACTTGCTCAGCCAAGGTGACGTCGAAGGCGCAGTTGAGCATCTTGGAAGTGCCATTGCCGTTTGTGGACATCCACAGCAACTGCTTCAAATTCTGCAGCAAACTTTGCCTCCTCAAGTTTTCCATCGCCTATTGCAGCGACTTCCGATGATTGGCCAGGTAAATAATTGTCGCATTTTATGACAATATCATTGTAAAGAGCAAAATTTCAAACTGTAAGTTGTACAAGTATTTTTGGAACATTTGCTAGGCCGTAAGGAACAGACAGATGGAACGTTACGGAGATGATGAGAAATCTAATCCAACATCAGCATCTGAGGGCCCTATGATTACAATAGGAATGGGAGCCCCAGGAATAAGCCTTGGAGGAGTTAGCGGAATCAGTCAGACATCAGTACTTGCTGTTGATGATGAACTCGAGTAAAAATTTGTTCAGAAATACTCGTATAATATTGAAGTGAAACCATCCGTTAACACTCAATGTTCTTTAAAGCTAGAGTTTGCGTTATACTCGACGCTCATGTATGAAAATAATATAATACAATTTTACTTACAACTTGGGTAACAAAAACCTAGCGTTGTCCAATCTTTTGTCTTGTATAAAAAGTAACTAATCAACGCGAACTGAATTGAAAAAAAAGGTTTTAGACCTCGTCCCGCTCTTGCGTGTAGTAGCTCTCTGTTGATGGACTACTCACTAACTACATGTATGGAGGGTAAAGATACCTCCATGACGCCATCCTTTCAGTAGTCATTATGTCACTATTTAACTTCTCACCTTTAATTCATTTTCAATTCGCATTTCTATCAAGTTTGAGGCTGTAGTGTTGCATTGTACTGCTTGTGTGCATGTACGAAAAGTAATTTGACTTTACGGTTGACACTTTCCTAACACTAGGATGTTTCTAAATTTGTTCTAATTTTCGGGAGATTCTTTAAAATGCGTATATGAAAGTAGGTAATTAGTGTGCATTGATGCAATATGCATGGCAAAATATACTATGATATTGACAATAGTCAGTTCAGTTTTCCATAACTTTATCCACACCTTTTGTGTCATATTTTTGATAGCTGGATATCCCAACGAAAGTATGCATTCATTTATGAAAAGGTCATCTATCATTACTCGACACTCCCGTTGAGGTGTCGTATTTCTGTTTTTATTTTATTATCTTCATTTCATGAGTGCTTGCATTTTGTATTTGACTGGCTTTATATAGACTGAACAAGAATCGAATACATATACATTATGTGCGTATTAACTGAATAAAAAAATAATCAGCCGAAAAAGACCATCATTTAATATTTTCGCACGCAAGATGTGAATGAGTCAGCTTGTAATAAATTTAGTACTACGTGTAAGTGCAAGATTGTTAAGCTGAAAGCAATCTATTGGTGAGACATCGCATCGTTTTGGCATATACCAATCTATTCAAGTCATGTATGTAATTCTGATTTTGATGTATCACATAAAGTACACAGTATGAGGTATACATTTAGTCAATTAGTCATTAATATTTTTTAGTTTCTATTGAGTAACACTGTACATATGTAAATACCTATGTACACCGTTTACTTTCTTTTGTTGCGATCAAAGAAAACCCTTGTTTGAACTAATTGAGTGCGCTTTAGATACTCTAAAGACTTTCGTAGTATTCTTGAATAGCTTTAACATAATTAAGACAATTAACTGGTTGGCCTCGTTTTCAATAATAATTTTAAATACACCAACGGCACACCATCATACCACATGCATCAAACATGAAAATGTTGCGTTTTATAATGCACTTTTTTCAAACAAGTAGATTTTAAGCAACATTTTCCTCCAAAATCGTTTTAAAATCTCTATCAAGTAGTAATAGTATTGTTTGTACAACTTTAGTAATCATTGTATATAACGACATTCAATAATGTTTTGGTAGTAAACTGTTCGTGATAATGATAATAAAAGAGTGCATTTATACCGTACAAACCGTACCCTCTGAAATATTTTTTTCGCATTTTTCACATCATTCATTCATACATTTACTATATCTTGCAGAATATATTGAGGTTATATCACCCACCCCGACCCCCCACAAAAAGGTATTTAAAAAAAGTCAATTTGAATGGTTTTTGGTTAATCCTATCATTATAAGATAGATGCAAAAAATAAATGACTATATTGGGTAAAGATTCAATAATTTAGAAGAAAATTAAGAAAAAGGAGTAAAATGGTTCGAGGGTATGGACCCAAGTTGGGTGGGGCTACGCAAGAATTCCTATCCATCGGATCTAAGCCATCGATCGGAGCATTTCAATTCAAGGTTTAAAGAGGTTATAACTGTATTTGTATACCAATTAATAAATAACGAAATCAGGTACATCTATTCATATTCTGCAGTCCTTCATCTCATAAAGAAATTTTCGTTGCGTGTATTTAATAGTAAAATTTTTTGCACCACACCACATTGTGGTATGTACTTTTACAGTATGGTTAAAGGCGGCGTGGCGTGGGTGGTACGTTCCATTCATAAATCGTTTATGACGCTGGATCGCTAAAACATGAGATAAAATGCATTATTGGATTTAGTGATTCAGGTGATATTGGCAGTTTGGCAGTATCATCTTATCGGATCAACCAGCAGTAGCACCATCATTGCATGATTGCATCACATACTTAATTAACATATGACAAAGACACACTTTACATATACTTGACAAGTTAATGAAATTAGAATTTATGAATGGTCGGTTTTGAAAGCCATTAATTAGGTTAAGCAGTTTGACTGAAACAATATAACAGATCGGAGGAAAACAAATAATGATATATATCCTTCTATAGAGATGATAGAACGGAGTGGGTGTTTCATTGAGATTGGGNATTAGAATTTATGAATGGTCGGTTTTGAAAGCCATTAATTAGGTTAAGCAGTTTGACTGCAACAGTATAACAGATCGGAGGAAAACAAATAATGATATATATCCTTCTATAGAGATGATAGAACGGAGTGGGTGTTTCATTGAGATTGGGTGTTTGGTCAAGCTTAGGAACTACATGATGGAGCACCAAAAAAATTGGAATGATGAAATTAAACCACTTCACCCAGGTACAATATAAATTATAAAGTACATGTAAAAGGACGATAAAATTACATACAATTGCACATATACATATATGCCACTTCTCTCGTGTATTAACTTGAAATTTGATGAAACTACATAGGTACAATGATTTATATAACATACCTTTGTAAATACCCACATATTATGTGTAGGTATATAGGTGTGTATACTTATCTTCTTCATTCATGTGTATTGCAGATTTCATGCAGGCGTTATAAAAAGATGTATAGGCGTAAGATTTTAAACTCAATTTGAAAAATGAGATTCCAATTCATTACCTAACGAATCTAAGATTTCATTTTGGAATACATTCTGTGTGGCGTAACATTTCTTAATGTATCAAACCTCAAATACCTAGATAGTAGATACGGTGAGATTACATTAAATTGTGGCGTGGTTCAGTCTAGATTACGACGATTACACGTGCGTAAAATGGCAATAAAAACAGTGTGCATAGCACCTAGCACCACATCAACACAATATTTATAGCATTTTGTGATTTGATGCTTATAGTGTTTATCAGTCTAGTTAGACTCCAAAAACTTGAAACCAAACAATTTTTTTCGTCGAGTAAAACAAGTGGAAGTGAAGCAAATACTTATGTAGTATCTCCGTAGTTCAGTTTAAATATTTTTGGCTAAGGCGAAACGCATGCATGTCACCACATTTTTTTCTTTCGCCCTACTTAACTAAAATGCACATTTTTATGCACAGCATCATGGTCCACTTTGATCAGCTCTATATTATTCATTCTCATGTTCAAATCGCATATCGGTGTATGCTTAGGTATGTAATTATAAAAAAAATAGTTTTGCTAGTTTCCATCTTTTATCTGTTAGTAGTTGTACTACAACTAGCTCTAAGATGGCCAAGATATATAAGATGTGAAAACTCATAGATAGGCACACAACAGTTTGTTCCACGTGTTGAAGAAGAGCTTCCACGCAAGTTTGCTCACACTAAAGTAAATATTTAGATCTGAAATCGTATAAAAACTGCACCACGTAACCCTCTGTGATAACAACGAGCAAGGTAAAAAGCGAACCTAATACACGCGTTTGTATGTAAAATAAGCTAGTATTTTGCTTGGATCATCTAAAGATGACACAAAGACGAGCCGATATTTGGTATTACTGCTGGTTATATTATGGTGTTATGTGCTTGTGTTTGTGAGTACGCATACTCCATTATAAAAAAGTAACATTTCTTCATGAAAATACACCTGAATAGTAAACGTGTCTAGTTCTAGTACAACTGAAAAACTTGAGTCGCAGCAAGGTTACGTTGTTTGTATTGCCTTAATTGCTGCGAATGATAAACCATGATATAATATAATATCATGCATTCGCACTTCAAACGACAAAACCCAACTAACGTAAGACAATAAGTAGAACGACTAGATGTTATGTACACACAAACAAGTAAACAGGATTACAAGAGGATCGGTACTACTATAATGTGTACGTGCTACACTTGTCATACAATGAATTAACGATTACGTACCATTCATACACTTTTTAATGTTTTACATAGTTTCTATAAAATTGGAATCCCATGGACAAAACTAGGCATGCCATCAACTATTCCATTCAGTGCGCGTTTGACTTTTGTATAAGTTTGTTGCATTTTTAACTTAAAAAGAATAGAATAGTGACAGTGTATATTACCACTGCCGTTGTTAATAATGGATATAAAGCTAGCTACGACAAATAAGTACCTAAGATAGTGTTGGTGTCATTCATTACGGCTGGTGTTGCAATGGTAGACATAAAATAATACAATCGAACACTATTTACTGAATTTCTTTTAGTTCTTCTATCATGATCAAATCATGTCAAAAAATTTCATGCGAGCTCATATTAACTAAGAATACACATTGACATTATTCACAGGTTGCAGTTTGTGACAAATAGCCTTGTCTCGTGCTATTGTTAACCTTCATGTGTTATGCTATGCTGTACTATGCTGCAAAATATTTTTGTGCAAAGGAATATGTGAAAAAGTGTAAGTTAGTTTATTTATTTAGTACTAGTTAGCTACATATAGGTATGTAGATATGTACATACATAGCTTGACAGGACAATGAGTTTTTAAGCCATTCCTCTCGTTAATTTTGTTATCTGAAGTTTTGATCCCGTGTGGCTTCAGGGTACTCATGCACCTAATCGGTTTGTGTTTGTATTAGTAAGT
>JAHZMZ010000800.1:0-24483 GCA_027743805.1 Lepidocyrtoides sp. E14
TTTTACAGTTATGAAAATAAAATAATACAATACTCCTTCTTGTCAAAAGCACTCTTCTTACTTGGTGCCTTCAGGACGAATCGTGAATATATACAATATACACTATATCAAGTCAAGAAAGTATTTTTTCGTCATCGCCTAAAATAATAGGTGTGCTCATAATATAGTTCCTCTGGATGAACAACATAACATTTTTGTTTAAGTATTGGAGAGTATAGTTTATGGAATTCACATTTAGTGGCATTTACTTTTATTGATTCGTTGACTTTATTTTATTTCTCTTGTAGCATGCTCAAGAGCCAAGTCTCTACTTCCTATTATACTTTGAGCAGCATTTGTGTGAAATCAAAAGCTCTTCTTGCATGCTTTGCTTTACAGGAATACAGTAGTCACCGCTGGGCATGTTGGAAAGTATTTTTTACTGTATGGTTAGCTGCGTTTTCTATATGTGCTAAAAATTTAGATTTTTCAGCTTCTAAATTATTATTTTTTATACATTGTCGTTCGTTCACCCACGCAATAAAGTATCAAGAACAAGGTCAAGGTTCACGGCACCGGTGGTAATATTTTTTGTAAAAGTGCATTATGTATTTTGTCCAAACACTAATTCAGCACATAAAAAATACACTTCCTCGATCAATCATGAAGTTAAGACGGATAACATCCATACACTTGACGCTTCATGCATTCAGCTGGAATAAAGCATGTGTACGTGCACTGCCTTCGTTTCCAGTACAGTGGAGATTTTTAGACGAACATGTACCTTAACCTAAACAAATAGACATGTGTGCAAGTTAATAATTTTGTTTTTCTTGATAATGGGTTCACCACAAGTCACGTCCAGAGAACCAATTAATCGAAAGCATGATACATATTATTGAGTACAAACGACAAAATGTTGCGTTTGATTATGAACATGTTTGAAAATGCAAACGACCAGTGTAGTGGCCAGTAATTTTTCACTCGTTCTTTCATCTTACTTTTGCCGTCGTCTTATGCTTGAATTATCATTTATAATCTACTTTAACTTGCCTACCAGTCTGTGCGAATTCCTTTCTGGTAATAATTTTCCAATGAGAGTAGAAACAATTATTATTATTGCCCGTCCTGATACACATCAAATTCCAAAATGCTGTTACGCTGAAATATTTTTTTTATCATTTTATTTCCTGTAAACAAGTGAGACACACTTTCCATCATGTTCCTAGTTAGGTCACTCGAAATAATTTTATTTCATTAATTTTATTCCATGAGACTTACGAGAGTACCGTAATGTACATATTTACCAATGTATTCACATGCTCAGTGCATGATAAATCTCAACAACTGTTACTTTTGTCGTTTCTAGCAAATTAAATTCTGGTAATGCAACGAATGGAAGTAAATTAAAATTAAAAATATAAACATGATTGCGTAAACAATGCAATCACTGTTATTTGAGCTTCAGGAAGAGGAGTTTATTGAAAGTATGAAAAATGAGTGTTGTCCTTCAAATAAATGTGTTTTTAAAAATTACGCAGCATACTGCAATGATCATCTGGAAAAAGCTTGAATTTACTTGTTGAATGCACGTAATACATCATGACGAGTCTTCATTGAAGACCTTCATGCGAATTTTGGTACAAAATATAGAGGTACATAATAAACAAATATTATATTTTAATAATACACAACGTTTCAATAATACTGGAAAATGTGCTAAATTTTTTACCGATACATTATATATTCACTTGTTTTACGTTAACTTTTAAATTCTATGTTATTATATGAAATTTCTAATGATGTATGCATTGATTATACCTGAATATCGATGATACTTGTGTAAAATGTTTATGGATAATAAATTGTATTGATTTGGTCAAAGATAATATTGTCAGTTTCGTTTCATTCATTAAATTGAATAGCAATAATAAATATTTCAAAATAAATACACGCAGTGGAGAAGGCAGTGGTCATAGTTCAGATCCATTAAGCCTGCGTAGAAATTCCTCATGTCTACGTACTTCCAAAGTTCCAAGACGCAATTTGGTGTTGATGTAAAAACTTATTTAATGTATTCCTTTCTGCTCATGTTTTCAGACGCAAATGGTGAGCAGAGACAATTTTCATGCAGCGATGAAAGTTTGATAAGTACTTAATCAACCCGTGTAAAGTGGGTGCTAAAGGAGTGTAATTTCTGTAATAAATTGTACGTGTTCTCATGTCTCATTTACGTGCACATTACCTCCTAATGACACGTACAAAATTCAAGGCTATAAAAATGCATTTCTTTGATACAGTCTGCATCAGCTCTTTCATTTTAGTAGGTATACTTTAGTCATTTTATTTCTTATTGTCAAAAGCGTGTGTAGAACCAGAGACCTAAAATGACTGAAGTCTTTGCTACATCTTGATAGTTGGCCTTTTGCAAATTGATTTCACAAACTCGCTCCAGTTGTAGCTATTAATACATATTATGTAGTTTCATACTACTCTGGCAAATAATTTTACAGACGATTGACTTTGTCAAATTAATTTATTTTAAGAACATGGTACTAATATAACATTTTTAAAGTCTGTAGTCTCTTGCGAAACGCTCTGTCACTTTTAAAAATAATCTAAAACAGCATAAATCATGGAGACTAGACCAGTCTATAAACCATATCAGCTAAAACTGATGTTGTTCTGAAACCTTGTGTAGAAAAACGTTCTTAAATTGTAATTTATCTATTTAGGTACATACAACATAATTCAACATTTGAAGATTTCAACGAGGTCATTAGGCCAATCAGTTGCATTATCACTAGAATCTTGCGCTTATATACGCCATTTTTCATGCATAATATTTTTATCCTCAGCATAATATTTCATACTGTCTTGTACATACTCTATCGTCACAAGAAACTTTTTGCAAGTCTTTTAGTTACGAAATCAAATTTACCTACACAGAGATACCTATGTCTACTTCTCCTAGTAAAAATAGTTTAATGTAAAGGTTTAGTTGGTTCTTTCCATTACAATAAAACAGCAGTTGGTTGGACATGAAAAAAATTGAGGTTAACCAAAGTTCGGCTCAGTAGTTGCTAACAAGAAATGATCAGTTCAGGTTAAAATGTCAACAGAAGAGACAGCATAGAGTCAACCTATCCATGAGCACAGGTTGTATAGGTGCTTGCTTGGACAGAAGATAACTAAGAAAAGACTTGCTTGCACAGTAAAAAATGAAAAAAGTCTCTGGTTACAAGATAATGAGGTAGAGAGATTTTTGTTCGGAAAAATTGTAGCATATCCACCTATTACTAATAAGTATACGCATGCAAAGGCGGCATCAACTTTATGAAAAAGTAGTAAAAGATGTATTATATGCGGGTAGGGCACATAATTAAGTATAACCTTATCCACATAATTTAAAAGTAAGTACTAATTATTATTAACTATAACTTATACACTACTCTGCTGCATGGCTTGCTTATTGTGATACATTTACTGATTCAATCAATTATTGCTTGTCCAGTAATTCATTTTTCAATGTAAAATAGGCACATACGTATTTATGATGAACTCTATATAAGTGCAGCATTTTCACATGATGTCCAGCATTTACTTTCATTACTACAAATATCCAGATTATGTTGTTATTTAATAAGGTATATACAGTTTTGTATCCATACTGTTTGGTGACATGTTAAACTGTCTTGTATTGTATCATATGCATAATAATGTGCATAAAAATATTAAGCTGTTTTTAAGCATGTACATAGCTGTTTGTAATTCATGCACGAAACACTAATTACACACGCATGAAAGACCTAAGATTATCAACATTGCTCATTTGATAATCTGAATTTAAACCAATGTGGATGTTGTGAAACCAACCGTGGTAGCTTCCTAGTAAGCCCGTATACATCAATACAAGCTTCCATGTAAGAACCATTTTTATTTCTTTGAGAATTTTAAAAAACGAAATGTGCGAATTTCTATCTAGTGAAAACGTGATACTTTACCATACCTTTGCTCCAAAATCGAAAATCTTGCATAAAAATGTAATATTTTTATAGGAATCGAACTGGAAATAAAGGTGCGCTATGCCCTCTATTTTGTTGTTTCTTTATGAACAACTGCTGCTGCACGGACAGTGACGATGATGACGACGATCTGAGGAGACCGCTCATGAAAGCAAAACGCTATAAAAATAGTAACATTTACAGAAAAACAAAGCCCAGAGATATCAGTCAAAGAAGAAACCAACATTTGTTTGATTCGAGCGTTCCACCTCCTCCGATAATACATAGCGGACTTAAACGACTACCTTTCAATGGAACATTATCTGATCTTACTGAAAGGTCCGAAGAAGAAAGTTGCACTATCGTCACTTCATCTGCGTCTGTTATGGGAGGGTCACACTCATTTCAATATTCTGAACCTCGGTTTGCATTACCTGAAGGAGATGAAGATAATTTAAAAGTACCGAAAGTAGAAACGGTTCTCTCGAAAAGTAACTGAAGTCTAAATGTCGGAGTTATGATAAAATGATAATGTTGTAGTGCTCGCTCACTATATGTTGTTTGTAAGTACTGTGTTGATGGTTGGTATTTGTATATCCGAAAACAGCTTTACACTTCCACTACTAGCTTAAAATTTGCTGTGCATAATGTAGCTAATTCAATTAACATTATTTGCATATGATACTGAAAAGTTCAAGGTGGCAACAACCTGTGCTAGATTATATTTTATCCAGTTTGAGCAATTGTATTATTTTGTTTTGATTTAATTATTGATATTTTTCGTGTACAAACGTGTAGCACGAGATAAGTGTATATGTACTTATTATGATGCATGGTAATTAATAATTTAACATATCATTTGCCTGTGAAAGTGCGGCTAGTTTTAGCACGATGTGAATTTATAAACTTTTTATAAATGTATGCATGGATTCCAATTTAGCATTACTTTTTTACATCACCACGAATAAAGCTAAATATAGAATGATGATGATGCTAGCAAAATTTATAATGTAACAATAAGTTCCATTATGTTGAGCCTTCCCGTTTGCGCGTTGGCTGGCAGTTGTCCTCAATAGGTATATACTGAGGTAGGTTTCTCACATTTTGTCAAAAGAAAGTCACAGAATTATTGTATCTTTAAGAACCTTCGAACTTATGTATTTACACTTTCTTGTTGTCAGATAGGAATAAATCATCCGTGAGTTCGTCGGATACGCAGTTTCAAGTCACAGCTTTGATTATTGACAAATAAATATTGTTATTTAAACCATTTTGTGAGAATATATTTTAATAATTTCGGTTATAATAGCATAATATTTAGGACGTCTTGCATAAGGACGAAACATGTTTCGTTTTTCTTTGTGGAATATCATCATAATAATCATACTAGCTATCTGTCTCAATGATGTATCCGTTTCACCTATAACTGGGATTGGGAGTCCTATGGACTATCCATCTGATACCCATGAGGGTGTTGACGCTGACGAGGTAAGCTTAAAGGAGCTGTTATAACGCTAAGAAATTGAAGTAAAAGTGTAACTTTATTGTAATTTATTATTCAACGATAATGTCACATTTTCTGGGTCTACTTATTTCTTTGGAACCTAAAGTTGTGTTATGTAACTAACTTTATCTTTCTACTACTGGTATCACCAATGAAGTTACCCAAGAGCAAGTCGCAAAAAGATGGCATACCATTTTATTCTTTGATTGCATAAACAGTACAGACTTGAAGTGACATTGCGGTAAAGAGACCATCCCAAAATGAATGTTATCACGGGTGTATCAGAAAAAAATGATAAGCTGCTTGGCCTGTTTGCTAGTTGATGGATGAATGGTGGTTGTGTGATGAACAGTGAGGTTTTCTTTATTGGATTTTCAGGACGACTATTTGGACTCAGGCAGTTCAAGAGCAAATCGAAAGGGTGATGTTAATAATCGATTTGGTGGCCGCAACGGTGATGCTGGAAACAATAACACAGCCGTATTTGACGATTCAGAAGATGAAATCGTATATTCATACGAGGAGGAATTGTATCAGGTCATGTCAGTCGTCCTGACAGACGTTAATGACCAGTCCAGTGAAAGCAGCTCAGCGAGCAACAGTAATGAAGAGGAACAAGCGAAATGATACTTCTTACAGTGAGTAGCCGATTTTAAATGAGCAAAGTAATGATGGGTTTATTTAGTTGAAAATTTTTATTTCTAAATTCTATTCTGTTGACAATTTATTATAAGTAAATATGCATTTTTAAACAAATCCTCGCATTATAATGAAATATAAAAGCTAGAAATTGTAGACCTCTCTTGAGTCTTCTGTTTGATTAAAGTATTTGTACTTATGAAAGTTTACAAAATGTTGGTTAATAATGGTAAATTAACTATCAACTCATACAGATAAACGATTCGATGTTATTATAATATTGATTTGGTCCAAATACAAGGTTTTCAACACGTAAAAAATGCACCAATAGCGTCTGGTTTTAACGTGTGATAAAAGTACCTGTGGAAAAGTACTATGAAATGAGTTAACTAATCTCTGAGTATGAAAGAGAGAAATGGTTATGCACAAAAACATGAACAAATGCATGTATATGATTTCAATTTCGCTCTATATCCAGGAAAGCATTGTATATTTATCTCGTTTCAGACTTTTTCACACCCACGCACGATAGGATTGTCTACACACACGATACTGTTTTCTGAAGTAGTAACACAAAATCTTTCTGCTAATATGCTACGTAGTGTTCTTTGTTGTCGTCAAATGTTTGATCTTCTGAGCTTGCACAGACACAGATTAGGTCAGTTTTACCGTGTCTAAGAAAGTCACCAGGATAACAACCGATTTCTCAGCAAGGTGTGCTTATGTGTGTAACCCAAACTGTTTTATTTTCTCCTGGAATATAATCATCTCTACAGATATTATGGCAAATTGCAAGGGCTGTGGAATCTTCATCTTGGCATAATAATTCCCACGCATCTTCCATTAGCTGCATTATACCAGCAGTTTTCCTTGCATTGGCAAAATGGATTTAGTTACTTGCATTGCGTAGGTAGTAATCCACTTGAGAGGGTACCTCATTAGAACATTTTTGAGTTCACCAGTGCATGACACGTGTGCTCATCTGTGGTTGGTTTAATAGCCAGATTCACATTTACAATTTTCATCGTTGTAGCCGACACCAAAATTGTGTACATATACGCAAGTGTCACAAGGCGATCCCTCGGGAAAATGACGGTTTCCTGTGGAACAGTAGTATATTTGGCCTTCGGGACAGGTATATGCGCTTGCTGAACGTTTGAATATGGGTGACAATTATCATCATCGTTGGTACAGGATGCACTCTATATGCGGAAAGTTACAATCTCCCTCAGGTCCGACCCTGTACTTGCGACCACATTTAGATTTTGCTTTTTTGGTGGATTGGGAACGGTGGTGCAGCCTCAGCTCTTGCCTGTATTGCAGTGCGGTTTAAAATTGTGATATGATTTCGATTTTGTAAATACCCTCAACAATAAACCCAAACTTCTTTTCTGTGGAGTTCGATTTCTGTGAACTGTGAAACAAGTCAACACATGTATTGTTCTCACAGCAGCAGCAGTGAGCAGCAAACATCACGATCTGGGTGTGTCTCTTGAACTTTTTGAGTCATACTATGGAAATTGCGACTAATGTAGCCTTCAGCAAATATCTTACGTTTGCAAACTCTACATTTAGATTTCGAACTTATTGCAGGTTCACGTGTACCACTTAATGGCCGTATACACCTGATGTCAAGAAACCACAATGAGTTTCCGAGCAATAGTAACTGTAAACAAACTGAAATATTTTTCTAATTTTCAAGTATGTGTAGTTAAACTTAGTGGTACCATTGGCATTTAAACTTTCTGGCAGCCTCTAAATCGATGAATGAGCCAGAATCTCGAAAATTAGGTTTGAAAAGGAATTGAGAAAGCACTTGCATTCGGGAGAGGGGTAGCCTATCAAAATTACATTTGCTGTTATCTTATTATTGATTTACCCCATCCTTGGGGATATATGCCAAGTATGGGTTTATAATTAAAGGTATGTAATTCCAGTCAAAAATATTCTATGCAAAACCACTTTGTTAAACACTGACATTATCATGTTGTTGATTTTATTCAGCTTTTATCTTTTTACACTGTACCAATAATTTGTTTGCATTCTCACACCATATACTATAATAAGTGACAATAAGATTTAGTTATATCTTCCCTTTATTCAATTTGACACATTACATGTCAACATGAATTTATAGCAAATCTACTGCATGATTAAATTTTTCCCACCATCAACATCGCCATTACAAACAGTAGCAAGGAACCCGAGCTAAAATTAAAAGAGCCTCCACTGGTCTGTGCTTTAACACAGGTGCCGTTTCTCCCTACAAGACCGCTATTGCACTTGCAAGTATTAGAAATGCAAGTGGAATTATCAATACACTTGATATCCATTTCTGTGCTTCCACATGAAGTCTCAGCCTTTGCCACACAGCTTGACTTTGTCTCATGAGGAAGTTGTTTCGTAGGGTCAACACACTCGCAGACAGATTCCTTGCTGCAATGCATAAAATGGGTCTCAACGCAAGGAACTTGCAAACTGCACACTTCCCCATACAGCGCTAAGCAAAGCTGCTTATCTTCTTTTGGAACATGCTTAGAGTCGCATTGGCAAATACTGTTCGTACAAATAGAGTTCGCTATACAACTGTCAAAATCACCATTTTTACAGGGTTGGTCGATATAACCCTTGCATTTCTTTTGACTATTATCAGAGAAGTAGGACTCTTGGCACTGACAGGTGTCATCTTTACAATCAAGAAAATCTTCCTTACTGCAGTTGATTCCTTCTTGAGCAGAGCACGCTGAGCCAAATAATGCAATGCATACTTTGTTGTTTAAGTCGTCTTTATAGCCGTCTGAACATGTACATTTTTCGTGCACGCATGAAGCATGGGCACTGCATGAAGGTCCTGTTGAATTTGAATTGCATACCTCGCCGACCTGAATGCGACATGTATTACTGGCGTGATGATATGATTGGCCATCGGGACAACTGCAATTTCTATTAGTTGCGTGACAAGTAAATTGGGGATGACATTCTGTAGTGCTGGTACAATTCTCACCGAATGTTTTGCCACATGTTCTCTCTGGAGTTGATTCAAAACCACTTTTGCAGGAGCACATGTCCTTAACACAGTCCATATTTGCCCCGCACTTTGGTTGTGGGTATGGTGGTATTTTGCCACAAGAACCTTTTATCAAAATGTATCAACAAACTTAATTATTTATAAATACGCGTAGAAATTGAAAAATAATTTCATGTGTAATTTTATAAGCTCACCATCAACCAAAACTAAACATTCTTGAGTTCCTTCATTGTAAAATTGATTTTCTTCGTCTTGACATACACATTTTCCCTCACGGCAGGTCAGCGAAGACTTGACGTCACATTGTGTCTCGACTTCACACCTACTGGACCCATGTGCTAGTTTACACTGTAATGTGGTGGCATCAAACTTTGCATCCCTTTCACAATAACACTTTCCTTTTACTCTGTTAATGTCAGTGTCAGTGCCAAAGTTTGGCCAACACAGTGCAAATTTGGTGCATTTTTTAATTCTGCTTCCATCCCCCGGTTGAAGTGTGCACTCTGCACCGTTTGGACTCACGCAACGGTTACTATCATCATCAAAAATCATTTCTTTTGAACACCGGCAAGTACCTGTAGAGCTGTCGCATTCCATGGGATTTTTTACGTCAGTTGAGAAACATTCTTTAGATTGATTAAAATTGCATTTCTGCCCATATTCAGCTTCTAGGGCACTTGTTGAAATGAAAACTAAAATGAAGCTAAGTAAAACCTGTATAACATATTGACAAAAATGCATACACATAAGAACCAATCAACGAGATTTATCAAGCCAAAATTTGAAAAAATCTAATTCAATGAAAATAACATACCGTGACTATAAAACGGTCCATATTGTACTGTTATTACAAACGGCCGTTAAATAACTAGTTGACTAATACGAGTGAGGGTGTCTAGTATGAAACTGATTGTATTTCGAAACTAAACAGAGAAAAGTATGCAATTTCATCCAACCGAGGAATATAATGCATAAACGTTAATTCTTCTGATCGCCTCTTTTATCAACAGCTTATCTGTATGCTTTTAGGCTTAGCTCGAAAATCATTCTTGCTCAAAACGTTATTAATGTCGATAATCACAATGAAAGTGTGTTTTTGGTATCAATGAATTTAATTCACACGAAATCAGGAATGATCACAACAAAGCATACGATTTCCACCTTAAAACATGTAAATAAAACCAAACCTGTGTTCAAAAAAAGGTCAAATAATCAATAATACAAATGTGCAAATAATTTCAGGTTTTCCAGTTATGTATCTTGGACATTTCCTTGAAATAGTGGTAAGTTATTATGTTATGTATGATTTACATTTTTTCCATGATGTAGTGATACTTGAAGTGAAAACAACATCACAATTGTTCACAAAAGTACCGAAAAGTTATTGGGTTAGTGTTGACTTTGCAAGAATTTCTGCGCAAAAGAATAAGTGGTCTATCATTTACATTTATGCATTTTAGTCAGAAAAATATCCCTTCTCAAACCATCCTGAGGCTGCAGATCACAGTTTGGTAAANTCCTGAGGCTGCAGATCACAGTTTGGTAAATTCAATCAATTTGGGCTTCAGGAAAGTACAAAAGTCATGAATATTTTTCTTGTCATGTTTACGTACTGAGTACGGATAGCTAGTACCTATCTAGATTAATAAATTTTATCATGGAGCCATTCAAACAAACAATCAGTGATACAGGAGATCAAATAAATGTCCGACAAACTCTGGTACAGGAAAAATATTTATGAAATGGACATCCTCATTAAATAAATACCCTGGCTATTATTTGCTCATCTGCGGTTCACCCGTTCAGCTTGTTTTGCATAAAACAAGTGTCGTACAAACACAAAACTTTATAAATCCATCATAATATGTAAAAGAATTAGGTATTAATACAAACTTTCCTCTTTTATACATTTTATGAGCATGACAGTAAATAAGCCAAAAAAGACTGTGACCTCATTACATTTTTTACTCATAAAAGAGCTATTCCCTTTCATTGTACAATAACCCTGCCAGTGCTGGTCATATCCACTCAAACATTTGCAAGTGCCTGAAAATCGTCCGTTTGTTTCATTTCCAACTCGGACACAAGATGAATTTCCAATGCAGGCTAAAAACCTTACATCACTGCTCATCATTCCATGTCCACTATTTGTCTCTTGGTTGTTCCCTTCCTCACTGGATACTAATGTACAAAATGTTCCTGCTCTTGCAACACATTCTCGTGTCCTTTCATCGTACAGTTGATTATTTGGATCAGCACATTCGCATTTTACATTTTGCCTTGAGCACTTGAGAAAACGGAAGTCATTACATTTGTCATTCAATGGATCACAATCAAAACCATAATCTAAGAAGCAGGTTGCTTCCTTTTCATCCCTCCATTTCATGCTTTCTGGACTGTCGTTAACTTCCAAGGAATGTGGCAATCCTATAGTATGGTTATTTTTGCATACACACTTGTCTCCCATCGGCTCCCCTTTAGAAATGCAATCAAAGTCCGGATGACACTGATTTTTTATGCTAATATCCGACAAAGTAGCAGGCGAGCAATCAGTATTCCAACCTGCCAAGCAGCGAGATTTATCAGCTGCTGGAATGTATCCTGGAACGCATATACAAATGCCTTTCTCCGCTCCTGACACTTCCTGCGGTTTGCAAAATGAATTCAAAGGACAGTCGCTGCTGGATGTCTCGCTGTTTCCTAAACATTCGTTCCCTACAAGATTGATGCATTTATTCTCGTTATGATCGTACACAAGCCCAGAACCACAGACACATTTTTTACTTTCCTCAGAAAACACCATTCCTTTACTGCGGTCACAGTCAAGTGGTGCTGTAGTAGCACCACCAGCGGAATCACTTTCTTTAATGTCCTCATCGCCTTCGGGTTTGTAAGTTGTTGATTGTGGGACTGGCGTAGCAGCAGAAGTGGTTTTCGTAGAAAACGACATTTCTTCACCGTTGCCGTTTGCATTATCAGACGACATGATAGTTGTAGTTGTCGTCGGTAACATTATTACGTCTTCAAGAGTGGCAGCAGGAGTTGACATCAAGGTCGTCCCCTGTGGTTGATTCATTTTACTAGCATCCTGTGATTCCGTGGTAGGCACCTCTCTGGGGGAGAAATCAGTTTTGGCGGTTGTTATTCCTTCCAACAGTGACATTGTAGATGGAATAGTAGATAGTGATTGCATCACATCAGAAGCAGTAACGTGATTTGATGCTAATGTTAATGTTGCAGGAGTTACAGGAGAGACGGTTCCATCTGTTACTGGTGATACAGCAACGTCTTGTTTATTTATGTCTGTTGAGGCAGTAACAAAGCTTGTGGAACGTTCAGCTTCAGCTGCAGTAGCAGATTTCCCCTCTTCTGTTTTTGACTCGTCAATGAACACGGTGGAGGATGAATCACCGTTAGTAGGGAAACGAGTGCTTCGCATTGGCGAGCTTTTATCTTGAATGAAACCATTTGTTGCTTCAGCTCCGTCCAAATGAGAATGGGTAGATGCATCGGTGGTAGGAGAAGTAATGCTATTTTCAAATACTGGTGATGGCAAGATGGTGGAGGAAGAAAAATAAATGGGAAAGTTGGCTGCTGATGTCAGTGGAGATAAAGTAGAGCCATTGAAATCAAATAATTTTGAGGATGTTGTCCCTGAAGGCGTTGCACTACCAATCATTTCCTCATTTCGAATAGACGCGTCGTCGTTACTGCTTGAAAATGCCAAACTCATTGTTGTGGTTTCACCATCCATCAAACTCTTTGAAGATTCCGAAACAGGTTGAGAGCTGTGGATATCGTCTGTCAGTATCGATTCACGGCTCTGACTTTTTATGCTATTTTCCTTCAAAAAATTGCTCCCTTTTGAGTTTTCTGTCGAGTTAATTCCCAACAGCAGTGTTGACAGAATCGTTGTAAACGTAAACATTCCGTGCTCTTGTGGTTGCGTCGAATCCTTTTCTGGAGAGACTTGCATCCTTTTTGGTACTAAATAGTTCACTTTGTGTTCCCAAACTGCATTTGGGTTCGATTTTACTTGGAGTACAGACTTACTTGATGCTTTCATGTTCTTAATGGTTAGTACATCATTCAATAAATTTTTGTCTGTTCGTAACCTGTCACTATTCTCCTTTGAAGGATGATCACGGTTCCACCAACTGTTTACCATGCCATGAGACCCGTCTTTTTTCAGGTAGCTGTCATCACTTACCAAAACTTTTTCCTTGTCATCAGCAAGTTTTTGAGTTACATTTCCATTTTCTGACCTGGTTTCTTCAGTACTGGAGAATGAGCTCCTGGTAGGCGCATTTTGTGGAGTAGGATGTGCTCTTAATTCTCTAATAGGATCATGGAAAGAAGTGATCTCTCTCTGGTAGATGTCATGATGCCGATTATTTTTGTCATTAGTATTGGTGTTCATGGTGGGCAATACCACCGGCTCAATACGAAGTAAAAGATTTTCTTTCATTGACATCAACTTTCTGGGCAGCTTTGTCCTTGCTAGAAATGTGCCACTTTCTCTTTTACCACATCCATCATCAGCAAGCGCCGCATTGGTCAGATGAGCAGTAGGAATGGCAGGAGAGCAACCGACACTCCGCTTAGTCCTCTTGGGTAATTTTTCCCCCTCATTTTCCTTATACAAACGAGCAAAACTTGTTTTGACTTTCTCCTCATTTTCTCTAAACATTCTATGGTTTTTTCTCCGTTGTAATAAATGAGGTGGCTGGGTGATGGCTCTGATTTTAGCAAAACTTTGGAATGTTTCCATTTTTTCATCCATGCCACTAAAGACTGCACTATCAATCCTTTCAATCGAATGCCTGTTTCTTGATGTTTTTGATGAAACTGCAGGCATTATTAAAGTTTTTGCAATTTGAGCATCATGGGTATGACTTTCCCTATACCAACTTCTACTTGACAAGGAAGGACGCAAAGAAAGTGCAGGATTCTCGTCTTCTAACATTTCGTTTCCTTGAGCTGTCCTTTTTTCATTTGCGAAATTCCACTTTCCATTAGAAAAACGTGCCTTGCCTCCCATTTCTGACTTGTCGATGGCATCATTCAAAGAAGAAACTTTGGCTGTGAAAAATAGCGGGGATGATGAAAAGTCTTTTTCTCCTAAGGAAGTTGTTGGCATAAGTGCAACCGACATATTATATGATGAATATGATTCTCCACTGCTTTCTCTTTTTTTGCTCCCTTCCTTGAAAAACGTTGACATCGTTTTTTGGAGCCCAAGTTGGTGCTGCTGCTGAGTTTCTGCTGGAATTCTTGGGCTTTTAAGTTTCACACCTAATTGAAATGGATACGATTCTTGTTTGGCATGATTCCAAAGTTTACTTGGTATTTCTTTGTTTGATTCATAGTTTTTTATTGAAATCTTTACAGCTAAAGCTTTCTCCGATTTTTTGAACTTTCTGGGCACATCCTGTTTGTTGTTTCTGATCGAGAGTTTGCTGCTGACGTTAGCGGAATTCTTTTCACTTTGATGTGAGACAAAGTAAGCTACAGGTGACGCCGACGACTCGTTTCTACTGGTAGTAGCTGTCTTACCAAAGTTTTCTCTAAAACTCTCACTCTGTACTGCATTTTGTGTGGAAATATTAATTAGCAAAAGTGGAGGAAGTGTTGAAACTTCTTTTTCATCCAGTTTTACCGCTTGGTGATGAAAGTCGATTGCCAATAAATTATTATTTTCCTTCCTTACATTTTGTCGTAACCTCTTACGACTATTAATTAGGGGAAAGGTAAAGTTGCGTTTCTTTGTGCTGTCGATTGCCTGGTGGGTGTAAGATTTAGCGTGTCTATTGACAAGTTTATGATGAGAAAATCCTCTTTTTAGCCCTACATTTCTCTTTTCTTCTCCTGCTGATGTGGTGGTTCTAGTTTGAACCGCTTCATCAAAGAGCTTGTCAACAGTCAAGATTGCCTTTGCACCCGCAACTTCTTTTCCCCGCTCAAATGAAGTAGTGGTTATTAAAGTATCAAGTTTCACTAATTGACTATTTTGGGTTAAAGCGGTTGTGTCAATATGAGATGTGCCATTTGACATGGCAGTATTAATATAAGTTTTAGAGCTGCTATTTGGAACGTTACTAAACGAGTTTAAAACGAGTTTGTCTTTTACATTTCTAAGAAATGGAAAATGAGAGTCTTGTTTTCTCTGAAATTTACATCTAAATGTCCTATTACTAGCATGTCTCCTGGTTGTTAGACCATCATTAACACTCTCAACGTAGCTTTCATTGTGCACGTGGAACTTTTCATTTGCTTCTCTACTGTCTGAAGAAGACCATGCTTGTTTACCGGATGGCGATAATGATGATGAAACAGAGCAATTCCGTGTTTTTGACAAGGATTCTGTTGTTCCTGATCTCGCTTGCAAACGGGCATTGTTATTATTAGTTTGCATACCACTTATTCTTTCAAGGCCACCCCTATTTTTCTCAACTTTGTAAAATGGCAAAGCAACTACAACTGAAGTGTCAACTGCTGTTGCTCTTTTTGACGTTATATGAGAGAAGACTTTTTTCACAATATTTCTTTGTAATGTGCTAATATTAATATCATTGGCAGAAAGAGCATATTTCATATTATTTTTGTTGTTGCCTTCATTTTTGTTGTCATTTCTTTTCTTGCTTCCCCCGCCGCTACTCCCACCATCATCATCAGTTCCATTTACGTAATAAGGTTGGGATTGGTATTGGTGTTGTTGATCAACACTTTGATGAGATGAAGAGGAGAAACGTGGATAACGACCCATATTTTTCATTTGTTTTCCAATTGAAACATCAACAATAACAGTGAAATTTGTATTTCCTTTTCTCCCCACTTTTCGCTTGCTCAACTTTCTCTCAGTTTGAATCATTAGTTGTGTGGCGTCGCTTACATTACAACTTCCATTACGTCTGAATTGCTTATTCTTATTATAACTTTTTTTCGATGCTACTTCAGTTTGGATGAAATCACTGCTACTCTTTGCATTTCTAGGGTAAGCAACCAAACTACTGCCATATGTATACCTGCCATTTTTTACTTTTTTTATTCCTTCATTCTTTTCGTTGTTATTTCCCTGGGAGAGGTAAGAATGCTCACTGGCACTGGGCTCTACCCTGCTTCTATCTGTTGTTCCGCTTGAACGCTCGCCTGCTTTCATTATATTCCCAATGGATTTTTGGGATGAACTGATGTTTCTTTTGAAGTGAAACTTCGTATTATTCAAGTGCTGCTCACTCGTCTTTGATGCTAAAAATAATTCAACAACGGGCGATGGTGGTGGTGGTAGTGTAGGTGTTGCTACTGTTGCTACTACTGCAGACTCCACGTTCACTTTCTCAGCAGCAGTGTATATTCTCTTGATTTCAGAGTTCATTAAAGAAACGTCAGATTTCAGAGACTCTCCCACCTGCGAGTTTATTAAAATCTGTCCTTTTAGTGTAAGCAAAGAAAGCGCATCACGTTGTGTTAATGAAGATTTTTTTGCAGTTAATGATGATGATGATGATGATGATGGTGTTGATGGCGATCCTAACACTAAAGAGAGGGAACTGGGGGCTTTAGCTGTAGTCCACGAATGTAAATAAAAGGGATTACTAAAAATGGTAGTATTCTTCTGAAAATCAACTTTCTTCTTTTCTTTTTCCCGTTGGGCGGCTTCCGAATCCCTGCTTTTTTCCTCTTTGATTGTTGGTAAGCTTGAGTGAGAAATGGGAAAATATGGCTGGGAAGTTGATGGAGGAATAGAAGTTGAGAGGAAAAGGATGTCCTGTAATATCAAACGATTTTTCTTCCGATGATGATCATCATGATGATCCTTTGTTGCTGGTATTAAACCGCCATTCTCTTCGTAAGAGCAACTGGTGAAGTTACTAACACTATTGTTGCACAGAGCAGTAGATGTTGTTTCTTTGTAGTAGTTGTGCAAGCCAGCAGTATCATCATCCTTCCTCTCCTTCTTCCAGTTTTGCTTTTCTTTCATTTGAAAAGTCTTCAAAACCTCAAAAGGGTGTTTATGCTGGAAGGACTTTGATTGGTCTCTATGAGTGGCCTCATTACTTGAGAGAGTGTGTGTAAACTTTTCAGGTTGAAGGCGAATCCTGAGAGACTTTTCCAACAAGACGGCCTTTGATGATGACACCCAATTAATACAGAATAAAAGAAGAACATACACTAAGAATGCTTGAAATACCGGGTAGCCACACCGCCCCACAAACATAATTGCCTTTTTTTCTATTAAGTCGATCCGGATTGTGGAATGAAGGTAATAGTACAAACTACAAACAGTTGATATTTTACGTCAGAGGTTATAAGAGCAACAACGTTTTTTATAAGAGAACTTGCACTACTTAAGAGCAACCATTAAAAATCCATGAAACAGGGACAACATACTCAATGCTGACATTATGATTGACTGTTTTTTTTAGCAAAAACAATATTCAAAATCCGTAACAAAATTGTAACGCACCATCTCTACTAGTACTTACTTCAGTTTACTATGTTAGTTGCCTTACTTCGGAGAACTTAAAATTCGTGGATATACTTTTGCTCTCAGCAGTAAATATTTATAAAAACGCTGTCGACGCTAGTTTTCCAGGCTTGGAATTGAACGCGAATACGAGAATATGAAATGTGTTAATAATATTAGCCAGTATTAGTATTAGTACCATAAAACCTTGCAAGAAACGAATCAGAAACAAGAGTGGGTTAGTACTGACAGCGTCATCGAAATTGATTAGAGTAACCTAAAACTTGATCGGGACATTAAAGCATCGGGTTAAATAATAAATATAGCAAAATAGGGAAAGCATTCTATCAATGCTAGTTTATATCGTAGCATCGTTGAAAGACCACGTTTTATGATGGGAAAAGCCTCAACGCTCATTGGAGCTGCACTGAAAACAAAATTGGAGTTTTGGATGACGATTTTTCCAGACAAAACTAATTCCGTTGTCAAAATCGAAGTATTGGGCTCATTTTGTATTTTATGAAAGTTTGGTATGGGTAGAGATGCATAATAAAAATGTATGAGTGTCCTGGAGGAAAAACCAAAGGGCATAGCATTCAATATTTCAGGGAAATCAATAATTCTCAGATTATGGAGGATAAATTTATGTCATAAAGGAAAGGCAGTGCAGCAGCTTGTTGTTCTAGTAAGTAGAAATAAAATAATATAAAATACAAGGAAAAGGAAAAGGTTGGCAGGGTGTAATGGGAATAGACCATACGTTGTATTCACTCGGGCATTACCTAATTGAGGAAGTAACAAGAACAAGTAAATGGAGTGAAAAGCAGTTTACTACAGAATTTTGCGTCTGTGAATTGTACAAGTTACTTCATACGTAGTAATGTAAACGGCGATTTTTCACTGGAAGTGAAATAAGTGGACTTTTTTCCAGGGTGCAGTTAGAAATGCATCACGCAGAAACATTATCATTGCATGCAAGATACTGCTACAATAAACATTTTGCCCGTAGGTGCACGGGAATAATATATTTACCTTTAACTTGCTATAAACCTTGACCTGATGATTAACATATTTAAATTTCCCCCTCGTGGTCTCCTCTTTTTGAGAGACTAGTACAAAGAAAACACAGGTAACAAAGTTTCTTGAGAGTATGAATCGCGTCATTGATATTCTGGAAGTTCGCCCTTACCAAACTCTTTTCCCCTTAATCTCATATTTATGCGGAAATCGATAAGCTACTTTTATATTCTCTGAGGCAGTTATGAAGTAAGGAAACGACAAGTTTCAGTATTATATTAACATGTTTTGTATTATGACTTGAAGATCAAGTCTTGAATACCAAAATTTATCATTAGTAAAAGTTAATTAAGGAAGTTGATTACAAAACACTACTCAAGAGCAGGAGAATGATATGCAACTATTGATAAACTTAATTATTGTAGAGCAAAATCTGACATATTGCGTGATGTTTACTTTCAGACACATTTAGTATAGAATAATGTCACAGAGAGCACAGTAGCAAAGCTCATTCAATGTATTTATTTTGTTGGCGAGTAAATCCGTTAAAAATGGATCTTAAAATAATTATTGCCACCAGTTAGAAATAGCTCAAGTTCAAATATTTTTAAGCCAATGAATAATAGAAACAAGTATCAGTGTCATTTGATCGTAATCCCGATGAAAATGAGCTCAAATCCAAACATTCAGAGGCTTCTATCTCTTTTAATTTTAGTTTTTTCCATTGAGCGCTACAGCGAAGCGCTCGCCAGCCAAGCCGTATATATGATTGACAACCTAGGGTCAAAACAAGTGAGCAAAATCTCTGATTGTATTTGATTTATAAGTGAAACATATTTGCCAAATATGTTTATTTTTATTTTTGCTTTTGGAATATCAAGCAACTACTTGGGGCATGTAGAAAATTATGTAAATGTTTGTATTGAACAGTGTTTGTCCGCTGGTGGAGTATTGAAAAGCTTCCATAGCTCAAATACCAGTCTTTTTAAACAAGGTCGTATCGTGTCAAAACCCTGCTCAAATATTAATTCCCTCAACACCATAGATTTTAGCCAACAATGGATTGTTAGAATACACAAAGAAAGTAAGAACTTTTTCTCTGCGTTTTGCGAAGAGAGCAACCATAAAATTGTGTAATGAAAATTATCCGTAATGCTTTTTCAATGCTTTATTTTTAGATCCCAGAAATTTCACATATCGTATACAATTGGCAATGTTAAACACACTTTATTATGATGTCAACCTAACTGCAACATTGCATGGTGAATTCATCACATACTTTCCAGATGGAATAAACTTGAGAGCTCATCATCCAGTAGATGAAAATGCTCAGTCCCAAGAGTTTGTCATATCTGATCCTGACACTAGGAACTGTTTAAGTGACGGATTGTAAGTGATGTATTACAATGCATTCTACTGACGCATGACGTGGATTATTTCCTTGAACTTCACCATCACCAAAGTAAGTGGTGCAAAGGGTACACTAGTTGTTATGTATAATATTCAGAGAACCATATGCATAAAATGTTTACAGAGAAGAGATGAGTCTTCAGTTTGTCAAGTGTGATGATAGCAAAGACTTTCAGAAGTGGAACTTTACTCTAATCAACGAGAAGGCCATTGTACATGATTATTTGATCATGTCGTCTCAATCTCAACCTCATCCCAATTCGTTGTAATTTGGAAGTTACCAGCATAAAAAATACAAATTCTGGACAGAGGAGGCAACTAACAACTATTGACACGTCATGAAAGTTCAACTGTATTGATGTAGGCATAAAATATAACTTTTTAAAATGTTATAGAGAAATATAAAGAAATTGTAATTTTATAAAAGATTAAAACTCAAATTTGTCCGTAATGGAATTTTCTGCCACTTTTCAAATTATACACTCGCATACATCGTGCATACATGCATCCTACTTTCTTCAGTACATACCTTCTAAACATTTTTTTTACACCAGAGCTACTTATTATACGTACACGTATTTTACAAACTACCACTTGTCCAGCTTCATTATTAATTGAATGGCCATTTTTTGCTTGTTCACAGATATTATTATCAAAATCATTTTTAAGCAACTGCAAAAATAAATTAATAAAACTGTGTTGGTCAACTTGCAGTCCAGCTTCATTATGAATTGAATGGCCATTTTTTGCTTGTTCACAGATATTATTATCAAAATCATTTTTAAGCAACTGCAAAAATAAATTAATAAAACTGTGTTGGTCAACTTGCATGCAAATAATTTGGTCTGGATGCTACGCAAAACTAAGGAATCATTGCAGATGAATGTAAATTGTAGTAGATCGAAAATGCAATGTAGATAGAAGAACACAGATGTCTTTAGAACGTTAGGCGACAAAAAACACGTTTCGTCGCTTACAACTAAAACTTTAGTTTCAAGGCCATTTTCTACCATACAAGTTGAATACCCACAACTGCTACCACATTGATTTGACCTTCAAACGAAGCTGAAACGGTTTGAACTAATGGGTATACCTACTTACATTGTACGTTCCCATACTTTGATTTACTTTTTAATAAAAAGATCTGTTTACTCCGTACTATCATGTAACTTTTGTATAACCATACCTGTTTTTTTGCCCGTTCATGCTTGGGCTATTAATGATGATAATTTGCTTGTCATTTTAATATAAATACCTCCTTGATTTATAAACGTGTTAAATCTAGACTATAGAGCGTTACATTTGTATGATTATGTGGTCAAATTTCGCATCTTGCCATCAAAAAGTAATCAAAAATAGTTTTACGATGTAAATTGCTTTCATTCTCATTACTGCGTTTGTCGGGTTCGGTTGGAAAACACTTTAAGATGATTGAGTCGTTCATAACGGCAATAGTGTTCTTACTCGTTACAGGACTGGTAGGCCTTGTTACTGCAGCAGTGATTTATGCACGCTGGCATTATGGAACTTTGGAACGGATTAAGGGACTACCAGTCGTTATCAAACCGTCTTTCATTGGAGGCAGTGATAAGTACGTGCATAAAAAAATTGTTCATGAACAGGATACTGATAATGTGAGGAAGTATGGGAAGATTTATGGGGTAAGTGAGACACTCGAAAGAATTGCTGATCTGAGTTCTGGGGTAATTAAGCAAACGGATTTTTTCTCACTCTATAGTACTATGAAGGAAGAGCTCCACACATATACATCGCTGATCCAGAGTTGGTCCGTTTGATTTTTATTAAGGATTTTGATCATTTTCACAATAAACGGATCATGGATTTTGGGCATGAACTTATAAATGAAATGATGGATATTCTCCCATGTAAAAATTGAAATAATTCAATTCAATGTATATATATGTTCCATCTACAATTTTTTGTAGCCAAATATAGAATTTACCGTGTAATTTTTACACGACATTTTAATTGGTTTCACACTCTGCCAGACGAGAAATGGAAAGTTGTACGAAGCTTCATATCTCCATCATTAACAACAGGAAAAATTCGTGGTATGAGTGTCGTAATGACGGAAACTATTGACGAATGGATAGAGACGGTTAAGAAGAAGCAAAAAAATAACGAGCCGTTTTCACCAAAAAAGTAAATTTGTTTTTGATTTGACGAAATTGGCTAATAGAGTTTTAAAATTCAGTTGACGGAGAAAATAAATAATATGTCTCCTACATAGATTATACATGGCTCTTACAACTGACGTCGTTGCTCGTTGTGGTTTCGGAACCAAAGTGAATTCTCTGCATGACTCGGATAGTGCGTTTGTAAAATACACCAAACTATTCGCGTTGGAAGGAGTTGAAATAGATTTCCAGTTAATTGCTTCCCGTATGATATATATTAATTTAACTTGAAGTTTTACAGCAATTATTAGCTCACTGTATGGTTAATGCATAGGAGCTCATTAATATTTCAAACACTATTTGTTTAATTATCGTAAAAATGATTTGTTAATTTTAATGTTTTTAGATGTGTTTCCCTTTACAACTCGCCTCTTTCCTTTCTTCCCACCGGAACCTTTACTTTTTTTTAATGATCTTCTAAAGAGTGTGATGAAAGATAGGAGGAACAGTAAGACCAAAATTAATGACTTTGTCGACTGTTTAAATGAAATGCTTGGAAAGCTGGAGACTGAAGAATATAAAAAATTAGGAATAACAGAGACGACAGTGATGTGTCAGGCGTTAATATTCTTTTTGGCAGGTAAGTAGAAGCTCGTAATTGCCCATTACCCTAAAACGTTAGTAAACTTTTTAAGCCTTCACTTTGAACTATTCACTTTGCTTGTTTTATTCCTAAAGAAGTATGACAACTGACAACTGACATCTCGATGTAAGTAAATGTCAAGTGCCAAACTGATTTTTTTTTTCGCAGGTTTTGAAACAACTGCGTCAACCCTCTCTTTTCTAACATACAATCTGGCAATGAATCCGAGCGTTCAAGAAAAACTTGTGGGGGAGGTGGATGCATATTTGGTTCGTCATGAGGGGAAAATTGAGCACGAAACTATTGGCGAATTGTTTTACATGTCGGCTTGCATTCAGGAAACTTTACGAATGTTTGCGCCGTTGATTCGCGTTGAACGTGTATGTAACAAAGATTGGCACCATGAGCCAACTGGCCTACACATTCCTAAAGGAATAACAATACAAGTACCCATACATTCAATCCACTACAACGAGGAGTATTACCCTGAACCGTATACATTTAAACCAGAGCGATTCCTTCCAGAAAACAAAGACAAGTTGAATCAATATGCTTTTCTCAGTTTTGGGGCTGGCAACCACAATTGTATTGGAATGCGTTTTGCTAAAGAGGAAATGCTGTTAACTATGACGAACGTCCTGAAAAACTTTACTTTCAAACCAAACTCCGACACGAAAATCAAGTTCCTTCCAGGTCGTACGTTTCTTTTCACCGCAGAGCCGTTCACCGTGGATGCACTCAAACGAGACAAATGAATCAAATCATAATAAAAATCTTTGTATCAATTTTTATTTCTCTGTGTGCACAGCCTGATGCTGGAAAATTGGCTTTTGAGTGCAGTAAATTGGTTTGGATTGAAAAGTAAATGCCTCGTTATTATTATTTGTTCAGTAGAGTGAAGACTTTGTTGTTCCTGATCAACATGTTTACCACAGCTTCATAATGTCCTTGAGCAGGAGCATCTCATCAATTGAATTGTAGTAGGTTGCCATTGTATAAATTCAAGGTATTACATTGCCTACAGATGTTCTAAAAAAGGCGAACTCTTTGTTTGTTGCACGTGTTTATCTGCTCTTACAAACGAACCAAACAGTTACCAAATACAGTAGATCAGACAATTTCATTGTAATCATAATCTCTCTCCTACTAATTAAACAAAAGAGATGATGTAAGAAGTCACGTTATCCGTCTTCAATTTCCTACATGTTACATTTTACAATGACATAATGACATGCCCATACTATTGTGTATTTGCACAAACAAGACAGAGTAAATTGCTTCCTATTTCAAATCAAGTACTTCCGTTTCATCAATTGCCTAAATAACAACATCAAACATAACGGGTGGATTCTATTGCATATTTCTTTATATTTCGTGTCCATCCCCAGTTATAAATTAATTTCATTCAAACGAACCCTTGCGTTGTTATTTGGATAATATTATATCAATATGAAAAAGAGGATAAAACTGTATAATTTCAATTTGGCAACTTGGCAAGGTTGCAATCACTAAGATCTCTTTTGGATATACAGTCGAATCTGTCTATTAAAGGTAACCCCATAAAAGGCTATCGCTATTAAAGGCAGTTTTCTTGTCGCCCGGATTTCGAGATAGGGGAATGCGTGTATAAGTGTGGTTTATAAAAGGGTACGTT
>JAHZMZ010000802.1:0-28852 GCA_027743805.1 Lepidocyrtoides sp. E14
CCTGCATATAGACTATAGACATTATAACCATTGTACATAAAAATCACAAAATCAACAATGAAAGGCTTCAAATTTTACATTTTTTGTACGTTTCGCACATATAGTTGGTGCACAAACTACTGTGATGAATAACCAGCAACTTTTTATTTGAAGATTAGATTAAATATTATTTTGGAAACACAAAGTACGTTTGCCATCAGCCGCCCCATCAACAATACAATTTTATATGAAATGTGAATATGAATGTGTTCGCAGACTGATTTTGTATGAGTAGGTGTATGCCTAACTAATATGCAAATGCACATTTCAGTTTCAATCGACCGACAGGTTAAAGAGTTTTATTTCACACAAATATAACAGTTTTGATGACAATCACAATTGTGGGGTACCGTTTGTTGATGTTTTTCTTTGAAGCCACGTTTGATTAATTGGAAAGGGGCATACGTTTAACTGCATTATATGGGTATTAGGCATGAAATACGCCTACTTCAAGCCCTAGATCCAACTTAACTCCCTACCAAAGTTGTTCAGTTAGTAAAGGCTACACTACACTTCTATAGAACAACAATAACAATTGTTGTTGTTGTGCTGACGTGGTCCATCATCATCATGTCTTGTCTTCTTCCTCTTTCCCTGAGATGAGCATCATTATGAGCTGTTGATGCTAGCTAATTTAAAGGTGTGAAATTGGCAACCAAACGGCAAGTGAAAATAAGAGGATTTCGTTACATTCATTCTTTGCGTTTCTAATTTTTCCCACAGTACGACAGCAATTCGCACACTAGTTAAATCGGATTGATTGCTGCTTTGTTGTTTTTTGAAAGGGGATATTGTAGAAATAGTAGGACAAGAAATAGAGAAGATGAAGTATGATTTTTATTGGTATGTTTTTACTTCTAAGAAAGCTTTTGATGAAACTGACTAAGCGGTGCTATTGCGCATAATTAATGATTTTTTTCATGTAAATACTCAACAAAACAGGTGTGATATATTGGCTGCTCGTCCCATGTCTTGTATATGGTATATATGTTTTTGCTTTTTATCAATTAGGAATTTGCAGGTCTATTTTATGATTCGAAAAAAATAGTGATCACGCGTGTGTGTGCATACATTCATGATTAACTTTTACCTTCACTTCTGTTATGCACTTTCCTTTAGCAATTTATTATTCCGTAGTCAAAGAAAAGTTTACTGCAATTGTATGTGCAACTGCAAATTCGTGAAATGATTTGTTGTTGTTTTGAAGTCTGTATAGTTTAATATGTATGTATTTATTTCGCAATACCGTATTTTTGAGTATACACCTATTGTAGTAAGCTTTATATGGCTTATTGTTAGTAAGAGGAGCTTAAAAACCAAGTTGGTTTTGCTGATTGACATTCATTGAGGGTGGGAATGGGAAAACAGTTTCAGTACAAAATAAAATAAATATTGCAAAGGGACAGAGGCACACGTGAAGCAATAAAATGGTTTAAAAGTAAAATAAATTAACTATTTATAGCAGCGTCATGCATGATTTGGGTATTTTAGTAACCCCCTCTGCGTGAATACTTTTATTATTAGTAGAATTACAGTTGATGGGTAGACATGTTTACTTGAAAGCATTGGGGCACTTCCTGTTTCAAAGTTGGGCAATCCGTGTATGCATACGTACTTTTTCTCGTACTTTAAAATATGTACCATTATTATTATTATAAGCATAGCATATCATATTAGGTTTTGAGGTTTCAGGTGCACTTTGATATAAAAAAGAAGAGCGTTATTTACTTGAAATGTTAACCAAAATAGACTCCTGTGTTTTTTATTTCCTTTCTTATATCCACGTGTAAAGTTGGTTAGGGTGACTTTCATTCAAACATGAATGACAATGCATTTGTGATAGTTTGCGAGACAAAAAAGTAGCTTGTAATTTGGAAAGAGAATCAAGATGATATATGATGTTCGTATGAACTGTATGAACTAAAACTGAAAAGAGTTCTTTCTCTTATAAATTCAAAAATTGGTACTTACCATGTAGAGAACACTATATACCATACTACCGCAACAATGAGATTTAACACTATATGCCATCATGCTTGGTGCACTCTCACTAATCATCTATTTTTATTGTTTATTGTGATGGGAAGAAGACTTTTTTCATATTTTGTATAGCAGATTTGTCACACATTTTGTTTACTCAACAAGAAAAAATGGAAGAAGAAGAGCAAGACACGACCACGATTTTTTTAGCTATAGCAAGGGACAAAAATACAAGAATGCGTATTGTTGCTGCGAAATGTGATTGTTATTATTATTATTACTCAAAGCAAATCAGCGAGACACACGGATGCAATATTGTTGATGATGACGGTGAATGTGACGGTGGTTTGTGTCGTTCTTCAGTTGATGATGTGTGTGGAGAAGGTAAAAGATTTTTTTGGTTACTTTAAAGCGATCTGGTAATGGGTAGGCACATTAAAATGCAGTAAGTAGGCAAGCGTTTGTGGTATGTGGTAATAGTCAAAAATAGATTTAGATGCATCGCTGCTGCTGCTGCCGCCGCTGCGCTGCCAACAAATTATTTGCACCAAGACAAGTCAAATGTCACTAATTTGAAGTGTTAAGCTTGAACCATGATGATGATAATGATGACGATGATCTTTCATGCAGATTGCAAAGAATTGAGACATTTTTGGTTGTAGAAGATGTTCAAGGGAGATAGATCAGTGGAGTTGTTAATGATTCTAAAAGAAGACAAAATATGTATTTTAAAACATCAGAAAAAAAGTATGTCAAAACAAAAAAAAGATGACGGCTATTATATTGACTTGAATTTCTTTATATGACGAAATAAAGCTGTTTGACTATTGCATGAAATGAATTCGCATACTTTTCTGACGACGACGGGACGGACATGCATGTAGCTTGCCTACTTGCAATCAGTGTATTTCTTGCTCAAATTATTGTAAAATCAACCAATTCTCGGTTACGCTTTGTACATCAAACGTTAGTTTTTGGGTGAGCAAAAGTCGATCAAGAGGAATAAAATGATGATTATGATGTGTTGCAAGTGGCGTTAGCTGAAATAAAGTCTAAGACGATGAAAACAACGGCTCACATGATTAAATATATTACGCAATCTGTTTTGCTCGAGAGTCTCGCTTGTCTTGTGCCGTCTGTACTGCGCTTATCATGCGTGTCATTGTCATCCTACTTACACACTACATTCACCAATCTAGTATTAATAGCTTGCTTGTAGCACAACTTTGTCAAATTACAGTCGTCTGATTTTTTTTATACTTCGAATCAGTGTTTTGTAAATAATAATGGCATGCCGCCACAATGATGATATATTCGTTGAGGACTATTTTCCTGTCATAAAGCAGAAAAAAATATTGTGTAAAAAAGTTTGTTCACACAAAAACGCAGCGATTGAAACAGTGATTTTTCTTCCTGCATGGGTAGTTATCTAATTGCTGAGTTTGGGTTTATCAACTCCAGATGCTTTTTGGAATTTAAGCGGCTTCTCGTGACTCGGCTTTTCTTTTTAGGATAAAGATGAGTCTGATTATGATACAAAATGACATGAATATTAGAAAGAATGCCAAATGCCAACTCCGTTTCAGTTTCAGGTTCGTCTTGATATTAAAAAATATTTTCATGCAGTAAAGTATGCACAATGCACACTCTCATCTCAAATGAATGGGAATTTTCATCTTTGCTAAATTGAATCCTATCATTTGCATTTCAAAATAGCTGTAGGCAACTTCACCCTTCTCACTGTAGTTGATGATCACATAGCACCTTGTGGCATACTTCTGTTATGTAAAACAAAGGACGACACGACAGTCCGAAATGTAAATGTACATAATATAGGTATATAAGCAAGCAGGCATTCAAGTTTACACGAAACATATATTATAGATTGCAGATTTGATACGTACATAGTTCATACGTACGATCCTGCAAAAGTCTACATCGTCAAATCATAATACGCAATCTTTTAAAAAAATCAAAAATGTACGAGTTTATACGCAGTAAGCCCAGCGTATCATTATCAACTTGCAATCATATAATCATCCAAGTACAAACTTCTTCTTCACTGCAGCAATAATAATAATAACAACAACAGCAATAATAATGCATGATAATACGAGCATTTATTTTGTTCTTCTTCGCCATTGTTAACTTGCATTGTATTGTAATTTGTACACAGTACTTTTACACTACCAGACTAGACCAGTGAAAATGAGCCATGGCCAATTTTTCACTGCAAATATAAAACGAAAGGTGAAACGCATTTTCTTTCAAATCACTGTACCACCACCACCACCAACCCATTCACTCTCAATGTTCAATGGAATTTCCTTATTGGAACAATTTATCATTTGTATGATATCGCATAATATTGCTGTTTGAATTGAACGAATTGATTTTGTGAATGCAGCCCATCACAATGCTAATGGTAAGTGCACAGTCTTTCATTGTCATCATCATCAGCGTCAACTTAATAATAAAAAAAGAGCATCATTATAAGAAAGATATTCTACCTATTCTTTCTTCCGCACACTCAAAACTGACAACTGAAATATTATGTACTGAAGAAGAAATGAAATTTCTTTAGTGAATTTTTATTTTCCTTGGTACAGCAAAGAGAATAAAAAATGGTGGCAAAGCCAAATGTCAGAATATTGTTGTCATCAATTTAAAATTATTGTATTATGCAGTCACTTTTGCAGTCTGCTGAGAATACTTTTAGTTTTAATCGTGTATACATAAATAGATATTATATACGTACATGCATTGCAAGCATGCTAAATGTTATCTAAGTTGCTGCATGTTGTTCCTTAACTGGTTAAACAATATTCTTCTTGAGATCAAGGCGTTTCCTCTAGATTTGACAAGAAGGTGAATGTGAGTTTTCGCACCCACACATGCAAATCATTATTTACTGCATAGGAAGAAGATTTCTGATCATGCCCCGACATGAAAATAAACATTTGTGCCTATTTATATGACGCATGAGCATTAATAATTTTTCACCGGGCTGCCTACATATAAAATAAAGATTTATCACTTCTTCTAAACAATATGGTATTTTTTTATAAGGGCAATGCAGTGAAATATGAAATTATAATACACAGTACACATTTGCAGTAAAGGAAGCATGCATCTTACTAATTAATTAGTTGCTGTGTTGTTGTTTCAAAGGTCTACTAAGATTAATGTTCCACAAAGTTTTTGAATCAATTTAACTAATAACCCAAGCTGATCATTGATTGGAAATAATAGTGCAGGGTATCATCATTATTATCATCATCACAATCACGAAAAAATATTCCTGTTGTGTGGGCACAAAGAGCAGTCTTAAAATTCAATGTTTACTTATGAATTCCTCTTGTGGTTTTAGGCATATTATTTAGGAAAATATATACAATACACATGCTCATTTACCCATATACCTGTACGAACTGTACATGACAATAATTGGAAATAATATATAGTTCACATGGCTAGCGAAAAGATATACAGATGGTAAAAAGAGAAGGACAGAGAAAGAAAACTGAAGATTCACGTTTCACCTTTCTTTGACAGGTAAAGAATAAAGATGATCGGGTCAAGCCCGATAGTATTCCTGCAGTGAATGCTTTTTTAGGTATCTTTAAATGACAGAGCCTAGCTGTTTGCAACTTCAGTCGTGATTTGCATTTTTTTCCTTGCCTTTTTCTGTTTGTTAAAACACATATTGCTATATAGGTAAATGCTTATTGGCAAATGCCTAGGAAAAAAGATGATGATACGGTACATTTGTGTATCATGGATGATGATTATGGTATCCTGGGGCTCTTTATATCGGTTTCTTATGCTTTGATGTTGATGCGGATGAAATTCAATACTTTTTGTAGCTTGTTGGGTTGTTCAAAAAGTATGCATGCGTGCCTATAGGTTTTAATATAAACATGTTTGATTTTTTTTTGGTCAACGTGCCAAACAGATTTCGTCAAGTTCACAAAGGCAAGGCTATATGCTATAAAAATCCAGACTCTTTCATCATTTGATATAGTTTGTATTCTACAAAAACATTGGTATTGACACCGCAACAAATCGTAGGCTCTTAATATTTTTTTACTATAATCTTTTGATTAACCAATTGTTATTTGTACCTAAATGTGATATACAATGCCGATTGCAAATATGGTGAAAATGATTTCAGGCTAGGTAATTTGGCTTGAAATATGAGTCAGCCAAGTGCATTTTTTTGTTTTTATCGACAAGACTTAAAACGCATCACAGGTCGACAACTGGTCTGGCTGATGCTTGTTGCGATTATGTAGTCGAATTGTAAAAGCCCAACATGCAAAACAAGATGAAAGTATTTAAACAGTTCAACAAATTTGCACACACACGCTCATCATCATCATGATCTTCACCACTAATAAATTTTCTTTTGTGAATTGATTGGTGACGTAAATTAGTTAAAGTATTATGTTAGTTAACTTGCAGATCAACATGGTATAAAACTGTGTTAAAAGTTCTACCAAAGAATGTAAGAGTATCAGTAGCTATGCTTAAATCACGTTTGCCGGGAAACTGTTATTTGCTATTTGTTTATATTTACCAAGGTGCAGGAAAGCCCAATTTCACGAAAGATTGCTTTTCCGTCAAAGTTGATGTAGAGTAATGGCAAATACCTAATATGTTTAGAGGAAACCCTCTAGTTTTTGCACAGGCATACTATTTGAGCGAATGTTTGGTTCGCGGTTATTCGCGGATAATCGTTTTTTTTCCTACTAATTCTCACATTTACAACAGACGCCTTTAAGTGTTGTCCTTGCAGTTAACGTTGCAATTCCAAATTTATGTCAGTTGCTCGAGAATCTGGGATGAGCAATATTGTTTGTAATCGTCTAATGTACCTTTTAGTGACTAAACTTTAGTCAGTCATTTTCATTTTTCAATAACATTCCTCACACAGCATGACTTTTTTTTATACCTGTACCACACATTCTTGTGTCAGATAAAAGCAGTCATTATGTTAAATCATCATCAAAGTGTAAAATGATTTTCATTTTATGATGATCACGATGATTAGTTTTGAAGCAGAAAAGGGCATATATAATTATGATTCTTGCTATGTCATCATTTGCACACATTTTAAAAATAAAAACTAGCAAATGATACTTAATGAAAAATTCTTTATCCAATCAAAATGGAAATATTTGTAGTACAATAATAACAAAGTGTACATACAAACACACACAGCAACAGCATCATGCTTGACTTATCCTTGAGCCATTATTGCTATTTTCTAGAAATAATGCACACACACACACTACACTACAAGTATATGCTTAAAGAATCTATTTACCGTAAAAGAAATATCGTTTAGCAGCATTATCATTATTATATGAACATAAAAATATCTCAACAAATAATGATGAGTAGCTTTATACGAGTGTTGTATATTCGTTTTATTGCAAACTGCCAGCAAACAATTTAATCTAAGAAGCATGCCCAGGCGGAAATAATGCAATAAAATAGTGTGTTTCAAACTGTAATCAACTTCTGGGTAAGCACACGCTTTATAATAGATTGACCATTAATTCTAACTGATAACAGTAAATTACACTGTGGTAATCAGCTTGTGTAGTTTGCTTGTACATAAAAAGTAAAAAAAAGTCCTGAATGAAAGGAAGGTCACATTTTTTTCCACAGAAAAAAGTGCCTACAGCCACGTTTCATTTAGCAAAGTGTTCTTACAGATTCACAAACAGATTGTCTGTTGTATTCTTAAGTAGGCATGTTCCTTTTTAATGAATGAATGAAAATGGATGAATGTCTTTACTTTTACACAAAAAATCTTGTGGGTAGAGACGTGAGTGGCTTGTAGGAAAAACGTCAAGTGTAGGTAGACAGTTAGTAGTACTGGTGGTGTAGTGTGCTGCGGTGGTATGTAGGTAAAATCGTCAATCATCAATCAAGCCATGTAGGCATTTTTTCATGAAAAAAATTATTTGTGGACCTGGCTTGGCTGTTTCTGAAACGGAAAAAAAATGCTGCCAAGTCACAACAGAAGATGCAGCATTGTTGCAAATACTGGTACATGTATTCATTATACTGAGATATAGATTCTAGTTAGTAGGTATTATCAATATTATTTGCACTTGCTGGTCTTGGTTTGACTTGAGACTGATTATTATAAAAGAGTAAGGTGAAGTTATAGTTTGTGTGACTACTACTGTTTTAGGTATTACTACTACGTGGATGACTTCAAACAACTAAATGGTGTGTCTTTCTTTACTATAAGAAAAGAAGAAGAGAAGCAACTGTTTCTACTAATTATGGTAATAAATTCATGGCAAAGGATGACAGTATCTTCTTCATTCATGCTCATCCGTACACTTCATCTATCTCTCTTGCTGAAAAAAACTTTAATATCATATCATAAAGCTTCCTTTTTATCGCTGTCAACCATGCAAAATGGCAGTTGCAAAGTTTACAAGATATATTTCAATAGGCTCAGCCACTTATCTTAAAAGTGTGTAAGTACGTAACAGCAGTTGAACGACAGCAAATCTTCTGTTATGTATACATAAATGCATGCTTTAAAAATGACCGTTATACTGCTTGATGCGTACACTGTAAATACTCAGGAGTACAAAACCTTGCTCGTAAAATAAAACAAAAAATCTTGAAAATTTTTATTTGTTTACACAAGTATCTTTTTTACTGCACAATTACGAGACGATGAAACACTAGCACACATACACATAAAAACAATATTGTGCGACTCAATCTGCCATCTGTATTGTACTTTAAAGGCATTAAAAAATACTATAAATGTTTTTCTAATTCTACTGACACAGCGACTCCGCCCCTGCTTCATTGCAATGACACTCGTCGTCATTGTACAATATACGTAGGTATATTTAGTTTGACGAATTAATTACGGGAAAAAACACGCTGTTGTTGACTAAAGTACAGTATAGTGAGCCATACTCCTAACGATAGGTACACAGCATTTTTGCCTGATAGCTGTATTTTTTTTGCTGTAGTAGCGGACGACAAGGCGAGATGAAGTAGTGTCGGTGATGAGACAACGGAGGAGGCGGGTATTTAGTTAGCAGTAGGATTATTTTACAATGCTATATAATTATCATTGTCGTGTTGTACACAGTACATTATCCGAAACATGTCTCTTGGCTACTTTTTGTTGCATAATTGCACATGATCGTCATTTCAAAGGCGATTTTTTTTTCTCTTTCTCAATAATGGGAGTTGGGAATGGGATGCTGTCAAATGCAATGCGCTGTCCGTCTATTTTATCTGAAAGAAACAAAAAAACGGAATGTTTGTTATGATAATACAGTATGCACGAATCAATGAAAGAAAATAATAATATTAATTACACGAAAAAATTACAGGATATGGATGCACTGGTATTAGGACATACTATGTGAAAGAAAATGCAAGAAATAGTTAATTGCCACTTGCTGTACAAGTTGGTAAATGAAATAAGAGCTCAAGCCGGCAGGCACCATCATCGCCGCCACCACCACCGGGTAAACAATCATTATCGTCATATATAACCCTTGTGCTAGTAAATGGACAGGCCAGTTTCCTTCTATTACCTTTGTGAATTTTAAGTAGGTTTCCTGTGTTGCTCTTTTGTTATATAATAACAGACGTTTGTAAAAGTGTGTCCTGCACTTGGACATTGAATGTTTCTTCAAAGATTTTTGTCTAATGAACACTATAGTGTACACAACTGCACAATAGAACAACGGTTGAATGTGAAAAAAATCTAATACCCATTATAACCGAATAACAGTCACAGGGTTGGTATGTATGTATGCCTGATTCTGATTCTTCTGATGTGATTTGTTTTTATTCATGTAAAATGTCTTGCCTTTGCCTGTTGCTGTTGCGTAACCTGAAACTTTCTTTCTGATCAAGAAAATTGTATTAATTTTATCACCTGAAGATCTATGATGAAGAAATAATAAAATAATAATATTCAAATGAGATTCGATTGGTGTTAATAAATGCTGCATGTCTGCATTAATATTGCAAATTATATTAATTCAGTACCAGGAGACACCAAATTTGTAGTCCAAAAAGTAGCGTAAAGTAGTATTATAAACCACGCTGCGGCAAGCGGCAAACTTGCTTGTCTGCGTGAATGTCTACGCTCTAGCATGCAAGCAAGAAGATTGTTGAAGAACGATAACAATGAGAATAACGACAGTGTTGGCGTTTGTTGTATGTATAGGGAAGTTGCTTCACGTACAGAGAAGAGCAAGGGATTTCCATTACCTGATTATTATTAATATTGTGCCTCAACAAACAAGTCGACAAGTTGCAACTTGCAAATAGGTAATAATATTTTTGTACAAAAATTCATTGTTATTATGATTACCGTACAAATTTACTAGTCGTTGTACATATCTAAGTTGAATTGAAATAGTGCCAGCGAGTGCCTTTTTGGTATTCAGAACACATAAAAACTAGGTGACATTTTCTGCAATGTTCCTTGCAGCTTTGGTTGGATGTTGGCTGCAACGCAATGTCCATTTACCAAGCAAAGCAATCATCTTCATCATGGGCACCGGTGATTGCTGTAATTGCCTAGCTGCTATTTTTTCCTACCTTCTCCTCCCTATCCACTATCTTCTTGTTGTACATTTATATTTATGAATGAATTTACTTTCGGTCCGTGGTACATTCCATTTTACGCTAGTTGAGCTTACCAAAGAAAGACTGACAATCGTCATCGTCTCAGAGTACTTGGGCCTCATTATTTTTGGTGATTCTCTTTTGATATAGTACTTAAATGCTTCTTGTAGAAACGAAGCTTTTATGACGGTGAGATGTTGGCTGTCTCACCTGTTACGAATGAATCCTCTTCAAGATCAAGATGACTGGCTTTATATTTAAATTGTAGAGATTTTTTTTGTATTCAACTTAAACAAGGAAAGATTAAAGTTACTGTAGATAAGTAGGGCTTAAATTAATGTTTTCATTTTTAGCTGACAAATAGTAGTAGGTAAGTAATGTGCATTTTTTTCATGCATTGTTTAATATCTTGTCCGTGCCCTTAAAGATGGGTTTTCAAAGTAAAAAAGGTTAACTTCCTTCTCTTACAAATTAGACACAAAACAAACAGGAAAAAAATGACAATGAGATCAAATGGTTAGGTAGTGTTCCTTGTTGATAAACACTATAGGTAAGTGTCTTGACTTTGTTATAAAATAAAATTATGCACCATCATCTAAAATGGTGACATGGCAAGTGACAAGTTTTGTAGATTTTTTTTGTTCACTTTGTTGGTTTTTCAGATAATAATTTGAAAAAAAATGATAAAGTTAGTTCTCACGCAATGACGGTAGTAACTGTGTGAAGGATTGTTGGCAGTGTTGGCGTTGGTAAAAGGTTACAGTTGCATTCATGACCGTTTGTTTGCCGATTGTAACTCTTTTAATGATATAATGCTTACTTGCCTACATTGTCAAGTTATTTTGTTATCAATCAACATATAAATCGATGAGAACTGCTGTCATCATCATCGCATAACACACGCCAATAACCGCTTTAATGTAACATGTTGCTATTATTATTATGAGCAATGTACCAGTTGTACTTATCAACTATCATATTTTATAGAACCAGTGCCGACGTGTCCTTGTTTTGCAAGAAAAATGCTTGGTTCGACCTTTTTCGACAATTGAAGAGGAATTTGGCAATAAATAAGCCCTCAATCATTCAGAACACCTTCCAAGATTCGTGTTACTAATACATGGTGTACATATGCTGCTTTTTGTGACCATGAAGTAAGTAGCCAAATCATTGCTGTTATAATTTTGCCACTTCAACACCAAAATCAACAGAAAATCAATACAAACTGCCCCATTATTATGCGTTATTAGAGATTCCAGTTGATTTTTGAAGTAAACTGTGCAAATTTACAGAGATGAAAGTGAGCAAATTTACAAATAGTAGTATATATAGAGACTTTTTGATAAAATTGAAATCACGAACGTTACTAATGTACCTGGTGCCGGCACGTATCATTGTCACGAAGAAGAGGCGCGACAATACCAAAAAATACAATACATATACCTAAGTATATATGAGAACTGCCTTTATTATCATCAATAAATAATGTGTATTTCATCGGTTCATGAACTTGCACAAAATTTATAAGTTTATTTATTTGCTCTTTTCTTTCTCTTCTATACATTTGTGACCACAGTATAGCTTGCAATCGTGTAGTATCATAAAAATGTTTCTTGTATGTGTAATAATATCATTCTTAATCCCTAAATGCTTGGCAAAGATGATGATGATTTTGTGTGTGTAGGTAGATGCTAAAATTGCACGTAATAAAAAGTCGTGGTGAAAGGAGTATTTCTAGGATAGAAAACACCTATATGCCAGCAGTTACATACAGCTGCGAACTAAATAAAAATCCCTAGTGTGCAGTAGAAGGTTAACGTGGATTGCAGCAATAATAATAAAAGCTGAATAAGAATAGGACATTGATAAATGACCGGTTTGTAGATAATCGTATGTGCTTTAGAGGTATTTATATACAAGAGTCTGAACAACATGTGTACGAAATGTTTACCGACCCTCTTCTACGTAAATTCTAAAAAAACCGGTAAATTGGAGAATCAAAATGTGATTTTTTTTCGTTCTTGTCTATCAACTATGTATTCGATAAACATCTGCCGTATAGAGTTGCAACTATTAATACTGCGGTTTTTGTAATGTATGAAAGGGCTAGTGAGGTTTTTAGAGAATTCATCACTTTGGGATGTCGATTTGGGAAATGCAGTTGGATTAAAAAAAGGAGAATGGCTGGTTATCATCAGAGTTATTAACTATCTACGTATGTAACAGGCAAATTTAGCAGGCAGATCTGAAAAGGTAGCATAGAAAGTGGGGACACCAAAGGGACAAGACTAAATAAAATAAAAAATTGTGTGTTTGCTCATATTTTGAATTTTAATCACAAGCCTTTCAGTTATGCACCATGCAATTGATAAATTGCGTATGCAGTAAAGACATTTGAGACGAATGCAGTTGCTTATACTAGAATTACATATTTGTTTCTACAGGAAAAATGATCACTTAAAAGTATGCATAAATTTGCATAAAGATGCTTTCAAGTCGGGAGGCATGGATGGTTGAAAACTTGTCAAATAAATGCAATTTCCTGTTTTTTCTTATCTGATATTGTGACACTCACAGTGTGAATTCTTTAGGTTAAACAAGGTGAACAGGGTGAGGAGATGGGTGATACAATGCATGTAAGTACATAAACAACTACTAGTTTTAGCAACGGGAGTTCAGTTCGCATACCTGGTAGCTTTTATGCAGATCTTGTTTGATTTTTTTAAAAATAGAAATTGGAAGAAGAGCTACCTAGTATCTAAAAATGGATGTACACATACGTATAAACACAGATTAAATGAAATCGGCACAGATCACAGATTAAGTCCTTGATGCTCCAGGTACTGGATAGTCAATTAAAGGGTAGTCATCCAACTCCTTGTTTGTTGGGTTCTTCTTCCTACTACCACGGCCACGCTTTTTCTTTACTTTACGAATTTCCTTCAAAAATAGAGTAAATTACCGTTTAGATTTTATATCAAAAAAAGGTCTTTGTACACATGTCTCAATTTTTTAAAAGTCATCATCAAAATTTCATTCCTCTTCGTTAAACAATTTAGGTAATGCTATTCCGTGCATACTTTGTGCATGAGATTTAACTAACTGACAAGCAGAAGCTGCGTTATACCTGTGTCTCATAAATTATCGCTAAAATACGTGTGGTCGTAGGATCCTGGTAGCCATCTTCCATCACTCGACAAAAGGACTCTATGTCACGAAGCTTATTGTAATAAAAGTCACGTTCCTTTTGTAGACCTTCAGCTTTCAACTTGGTGTCCATAATCTGTATGTCAAAAGCATCAGTAAAGATGTTGTCAAAACACATAATTGCATTGTAGAACCTTGACTTAATGTGTTTTATTCACACCGTTCCAAGTGCAATGTACATATACTACATGTTCACTTTAAAAAAATAATTTTATTTAAAAAAAATATACATACGTACCTGCGTCGCTAGTTCCTCAGATTTGTAGTCATTAAACAAAATATTACCGTACGTTATTGCAGCACTTATTGGTGTAACTACACTGTCGTCTGTTGGGGGAGGGGTGGAACTTTTGGGAGGATATTTCTTGTCAATATAATGACTGTATTGAAACATTTTGAGCTATGTACTTTGTTTAATGAAGAATCACTTTTAAAAAACGAAGAGATTTCCTCCCCAAAATATTGCAGTTTACCCAACGGTGCTACGATCCACGTCACGTTGAAGAAAGAAACGCAGCAGGAACTTTCCTGATAGGTCTCACTTTACATTCATACCGTCAGAGCACATGCATGATGCATACCATGCAGAACTAAAATGATTAAATGCAAGTTCTCACGCGTCGTTCTCTAGTCATAGTCAGTTTGCTTCTAAAATGAAAGCAGAACTGGAAAAAGAGTTTTATGTCTCCACATTTCAGTAGGTATTATGTACACACACTAGAAACAGTAGAAACTCGCCATATCTTTGGAACTATTTGTTTGATTGTTATCCAGTAAGGTTACATTTTCGCATATTACATGCAATTTCTCCTTGAACGGATATTACCATAATATTATTTAGGCCTATGTATTAAAGTAAACAAGGGTAGGTACGTACGAACGTAGGTATGCACGCATAGGTAAAACCAAATTTTTTATATTTTCGAGAGTTGATGCTTATGCTTATCGTTGGACAGGCTTATATCTAAATCGAAAACGATTTTCGTTAAATTACATATACATAGCTATAAACTTGAAACAATATTAATATCAATAATCTGCACTTCATTTTGGATACTTCTTCTGGCTAACCTTATAAATGGGAAAAGTAGAAAAAATGGAGAGTGTTTTTTCCCAATCCAGATAGCGGATTGGGAATGTTTAAGAAATAAAGGAAGTTAATCGAAAATCGACATTCTGTATAATATATATGTTCATACGATATGAATACTTATTTAAACCCATTTTGTGGTAGTCGAGTTTGCATCAGATTCTTGGAGAAGAGAAGCAGGATTTTTTTTACATTTTGACAAAAATGAGCACAAAAAAAGTTATTTTTTACCTGATTCTCTTTCCCAAGTGAAAGCAAGCGTGTATAGCTCACTCCTTTCCTTTCTTTCTCTAACATGTTATTATAAATCCATCTTATACAATTTGGTGGAAATCGCGCAAAATGAACCAACTTGTCTCACCATAGTTGTAAATAGGCCTCATAAGTGTTGCCTTAAGGCAGGATACACTACATTTGACATGTTTTGGTTTATTACAGCATAAACAATAATTAGGTCAAAATATGATTTTATTTCCATTTTCCCTTTCTTCTACTCTTGTGAAAACTCCATTTCCCTTCAGTCAAAGTGACATGTTACATACTATAATAATGTGTAAAATTGGACCGTTGTTGTTGTAGACATGGCATGCATGATTACTTACTGTATCGCTGACTCCCTCATAATAATCATAATCATAATATCTCATCTACCTTTCTAGGCTCTAGCTGGTCTCTTTGCCCCACAAAATTTAATGATAATGTGAATCAATAGATGAACTTTCAAACAATTCATTGTTTTATTGCATGTCTTGAAGCGACTCGGTGGGGTGCATGCTTATTGTAATTTATGTTTTCATGTGCTTGGTTTATTATTACAGGCACAAACTTTTCTGATTTGCCCGGCGCAAGTATTTCTCGAGATTATCACATGTCAAGCTTCATTTTATCAAATCGTTACTCTGATCAACAACATTGTATCGTTGCGTTTATCGTATTAGACTTGGGTCAAGGAAAGCACCAAAATGTAAGGCAGTAGTATGCGCAGCATAATTGTACTATACTTAGACTTGGAATATTTTTGCTCGAGTTCATAACAAACGTAGTTTAATCAGCGTAAAGGTGTAGATCGAACTTGTCTTCCGGCCGCCAATTGGTAAGTACAGCAAACAAAAACCTGCACACAGGAAACGAAACATACCGTGCAATCAAGTGACCTTGTATCAAATACCATTTTTCTGACTTGATTCATGAAAAATATGGCTCCTATTTACGCGTATGTCATGACAAATGAGGAAAAAACGAACCTTTTCAACATGGAAGTTGCAAACAATTGCAAAGCAAAATTACTTTACCTTGTGATATTTTAGTCAAACAAACGGAAGAAGTGTAGGTATATTGAATAGGTATTGTTAATACATATTCTTCTCAGTCCGTAGTTTGAAGTTGCATGTAATGAGTTTTAAGATTGATCGCTGGAGGCAATTTATGACAATAAAACTTTGACCGTATTAATACATATTCCGTAAAACAAATTCAGTAATGTCTTGGTATAAAATTTTGTTTTATTGTTTACTGCTCATTACCCACAAGCAGGCTATAAAATTCTAATTTTCAGGAAGTTTGGTCATAAGAAAGACATAAATTTTCATTTTAATTCTTCGTTTATTTTATTATATGCAAGGTTTATGGAAATGAAAATTAATTATACATTCAAGAAGTGTGGCCCGGAAAACGATATGGCACACAGTACACAGTTTTATGCAAATACTTGCATGTGCTCAGATGGAAGGAGTGGACTGATTGTGAGTGTGAGATATAATTTCTGTGCTTCATACCAACACTTCATTTTATTCTGCATTATTTAGTTTTTTTTTGCGTGTGAAAAATGATCACTTGAATGAGGCCCGTCCATTTTAATTTAGAAAGGTGTGCTTCATGAAAAAAAAATCCTTTCTCCGGACGACAGGTATGCTTGCTTTTGAGCCAAATGGATTGAATCGTTCATGTCACTCTGGTTAAGTGAGTGCCTGTCAGATATAGAAGAAAAAGGATTAGTGTTAAGTTAAGTATAACTTTTATTTTCTTCATATGTTTTATATATTGTATTTAGTTCACCAGTAAAGTGAAGTGAACAAAAATGATACTTTTAAAGAATGCAAGATACATAAACACAAGCCTTTGACATAATCAAAAACGATCACAGGATGTATTAATATAGCATCTATGCGTTGACTTAAGTACATTTTTACAGTGGTACTGATGACATATTTTTATGCTTATCACTTTATCAGCATGCACGTTTAATGGACTTTTCAATTTTTATGACTTGTCCTAATCAAATATTGTGTAAAGAACACCATAAAATGAATGTAAACAGCCAGGTTAATGAGCTAATGCAAATTACATGTTCATTCAGTCAGTGAATGTGAAAATAATGTTTTCTAGATTTTAGCTCAAACTAATAAACAGCATCTTTTGTCATCATCAGCAACATTCACGAAACTTACATACCAGAAACGAGTATCACCTGAACATATACATAGGCACATGTGTGTGTGCACCCATTCATTCACTATATACTATTTTCCTATCTTTTATCAAAATGACAACTTTAGTAGTTCTCTAGTCCAATCCTTAAAACTTTGCTTTGCTAAGCAGTTGATTACGTGACAGTAAACTACGAAATGCTGAATTTTAAAGTCGTACTCCTTTTATGACACTCGTTTTTATTCAAAGGTATAGTTCATTTCATTCTGCTATTCTTACAAATCTTTCTTGCAATATTTACTATACACTATACCAATGACAAGCACCCTTTCAACTTTACAGTGTCATATTTGCCAAAGTTGCATTAGGGTTATGTTATTAATAAATGCCTACTCACATTTTCAATGAACATCAACAAGTCTGCAAGCGTAATTGATGCATGGTCCAATTTTGGGTGTATTTTATGACGACGGGAAGCCTGTTTACTAGTTTTTTTTAATTGATAAAAGGTCATAAAATTAAGTAAGACGGCCGAATGGTTTCATCATCAACTTGTGTGCACAATTGGCGTTTCTACTTGTACAAAAATATTTTCAATATTTATAGGTAGATGGAGAGGAATAGTTCAACAATTTTCAGAACAAGTAGTTACAAAAATATGCATCATTTATCAAAGCATAGCTTAATTAGAGAGAGAAATCTGTTTGACGCATCTGAGTGAGTTTTATCACCTTTTCAATCTTCATCAAATTTTAAATTAGATTCAAAAGTAATTATCTGCACGGGTACCCGAGGTCAAAATTTGTTGAGGGCGTCTTAAAATCAAAATTTGCATGTCATCGTATTGTCAACTAACCGCAAGCAAAGATCATAACTTTACTAAATTTCATTGCTTCATTTCATAAAACATGGAGCCATGAATGCAAGCTGATATAGTTCTCTATATTATATTGCTAAAAGTGTCTGTGAGAATAATGTCATTATCTTTAATATATATCTTGATTGAAAAGGTCTACCGATTATTAATGAAGTAATTTATGCTTTAATGAGTGAGTATGATTGCGGAACTGAATGAATAAGCAAACTTGTGTTATTGATTTTTTTAACCAAAGAAAAAAAACACAATGAGTATTGCATGCTGCTGTTGTTCATATTCTTTGGTAATTTAAGCAATATAGAAACCGGCATGGCATGTGGCTGTGATGTCATTATTTTTAAGACACAGGTGGCACGCCACTTCATGATGATGCATAAGAGAACTTTAACTGATAGCAAATCCACATTATCATTTTTTCTCTGCACTGGTGGCCATTGCGTTGCGATATGACACGTTTGCCGTTGGGCATGCAGTCAATAAGTGTATAAATTTATAACAAAGTCATTGAAAAACAAAAAGCTCGTTGATCATGGTCATTCCACCGATTCACTATTTTCCTTCCGTCTACTCTTTCACATATCAGTAGTGTGGTTAATTAGGCGTGGATAAAGTGATATACATTGCCAAATGTATACAAAATTATTACTGATCATAAAATCATCATTGCTGGCCACACAGACGTCGTCGTCGTCGGCAGCGCTAGCGTTGTCAATCGCGCTCATTTCGTTTCAAGATCACTCATTTAATGGGAATAATGGTAAGAATGCGAATGTACTGGGGTTCAATAAGGCAATAATGAAAATCATCATTTAGACAAACTAATAATAATGACGACTAATAACAAGTGTTTCGGTAAATGATTTATCTGTGTAAAAATGCACCGTTGGAGACTATAAAAAGTCATGATATCAAATGACGATGTTGACAGAGAGCTGAAGCACTTCTCATATATTAAAACATTTAGAAAAATCTAGTACATTCGTAACCTTTGAGGAAAAATATTTTGTTTACTCAATAAAATAATGAGTGGTATATGCACTATCACTGTTACATCAGAAGAATATTTTTTTAAAGTGACACTCTCTGCCATGTTAATTGTGAAATATTCACAAAGTCATAGCACGCAAGCTCATACAGTGGTACGTTTGTTATTATAACTGATTAGGCAGTTTAAAAAATACTAATGCCTATTTTCAACTTTAATGTCCTTCGTCAAGTAAAGTGTATAGGTAGATATTACCTATTAGGTACCTTTTTAATTTGGTTTAATACCCTTAACAAAAAACCCTCGTGATATTTATGCGTGCCAAAGATTTTTTGTGAGAAGGCGACAAAACATATTATTGCAGATGCATCGTGTTATTCATGTTCATAATAACAATTGACGAATCATCGTAACAAGGAGAGACGCAAATAGCGTAATGATAAGCTGCAAAAAAAGTTTAGTTTCCGTTTCAGACCTGAATGTTTAAGCTGTGTACATTTGACTCCAACAAACACAACATGCAAAATGGCTTGCATTAGCGGACTATCATACGACACAAAATTATATATTTTTGCCATAAAATATGACACAAAATGCGTACCTTTAGTACACATACAAGTATATCACACGCACACAATGTTGCGCCAGTATTTACTTTGCACATGTCACAGCTAATTAGCTCTGCCATCAACGTGTGTTCATTATTAACTTGATATCGAGTGTGCATGTACCTGATTTGTGTACATTATGTTCATTGTTGTACTGTCATCGTCTTGTTATCAGTCTTACAAGAAGCCGAGGGACGGCGGAAAAGAAAATTTTATAAAAATTGCGCCAGTATTGCGTATGGGACTAATACTTTTAACATATTATTGCGTGTGATTTTGATGTGTACGTGATCGTTTGCATTGTAATAATGTGGCAGTGAAATGAGGTAACACCTTAAAACTTGACTGAAGTTTTATGTGGTTTAAGTTTAAAACAACATGAATTGCTATCTGTATGCTCATCCAATTTGCAAATATCCATATCCTTATAAAACTGTACAATTATTTAGATAATTTGAATTTGTACATGTACCTACAAAAATGCTAACATACCAACGCAAACTGCGAATAGTTGAGTGTGCTCTCTTTGCGGTTTTAAAGTTCTTTCAAATGACCCAAAAATGCGTTATATTTTGCGTAAAGAAACTATTATCAAAATAATTTCCTAGACACATAAATCAGCTTTCGTTGGTTTTTAGGATAAATACGGTGCTGCTAATAGCCAGCAAGTATTTCTCTAGAATGAAACCAGAGATATTGGAACCACATTGACATATCAAACGATTAAAAAAGTCATTGTCTAGCTTTAAAAATAGTTGAAAATGAATAGTATATTTACAGCCAAAATTAAGGTGGACTAATGAGTCATCGTCCATCTTGATGAAGAAATAAGCAGCTTATTAGCAAAAATTAAATTAGGCATTCTGGAATTTTTACTATCTCATTAAACTCAAAACTTTATGGTTGAGTTGAGTAGTTTACCAAACTACCTGCAAAAACGAGAAAACGGATTCAATGACCGTGAGTACTCCTCTCCGGATTGTTTTTTCATAGTTAGTTGCAAAACATATAATACGCAATCTTGATAATATAACGATGTGAGTACGTAGTAAATATAGGTATATCATGAATGTAAAAGTGATAGCGTGGACATTTATTGGTAGGCAGATAACTTCAATGATTTACTCTCATTAAAAATATGTAGACTCACAAAGTAATTCAGCACTTACATCAACATGAACAATATTTTTAATTGACTTTAGTTATTTCAAAGTCAAAATACACACAAGAAAAAAAATACAGGCGTGGCTGGTACATTTACTCCATTGTCATTGACATAATGTCTTTTTATACTCTACATTCTACATGCATTCTAGTCCATAACCTTTTTGAATCATCAGCATCATCATCACCACACCACGCTTGTTAAGTGAGTCGACATATCAATTACTTCTGCGGAAATGCATAATCCACTTGTCGTTTACGGTTGACTAACAAACACTAGAAAAATGATTTGATAAAAAAATGGAACTATTATTAGTCAAACATTATTATTGCTTCCCCTTGGGTGCTTGGCTGGTGTTCACTCCTCTGTGATTGTTGTGAACATGACAAGTCGCGCTTCCACGAAAGCTGGTAGGTTAATCAATAGTAAAAAGCAAACTTGCTTTCTTATAATAACTTTTATAGTTCATAGCACACACTACTACACACACCTTGCTGTCAGTAACCAAAACAGTGTACATCAATATCTAGTAGTAATTTCGTTAATATTATTGCCATCACTGTTTTGCTCAAGCCGACAAGGGTGATACAAGTGATACTATATTATTTATTGATAGAACAAATTCTTTTATTACGGTTTCGATTAAATGAAATCTGATGGGCATGTAGAGAGAAGGTGGGCATGTTTAGCGTATTTATTTACCTAATCACACCACACATGAATGCTCAAAAGGCAAAAATGTACCTTACCTTTATTTATGCACTTAATTTTTACCCATTGAGCTCCTCACATAAAAATGTTTACCTCCTGCTGCTGTTAAGGCAGTATACAAATCTAATTCGGTGTCTTTTTGTTTGAAAGAAAGTGGTTTATCTGGGAGGTTAATTATTTTTTGTGGTTAGCTGACCAATGTTCATTTGCAATAAGACGACGAGTTCATCATCAATTTCTTCCCAATGAAACAATGCAATGTTGATTAAAGATAAGTACATGAAAAAAGGCACGCTCCTTCAAATAAAAGATATCGATCAAATTAAACGGAAATTCTGAAGAGAAAATAAGAAGCAATCCTTCATTCAACACTTGGCATTGCATGCTCATTGCACAAAATGCAAGTTTATCCAAAAAAAACCTTATGTACATACCGTACCGCTAGAACCACCATTGAAATTCGATAATAATCTTTTCGCTTGGATTATATTGGCTTTTATGTGAAGTGGCAGTAGCTCAATCAACAGTGAACCACTTCCCCTATAATTTTTAACTTCTTTTTTTGCCTGGAGGTCCCAAGCCCATTTTTTCTACCTTCATGATACTAACCCAAGAAAAATATATCAGTGACAGTGATCAGGGAAGCTGTATCTGCTTTACCTGTCTACTTAAATACCTATTATGTATGCATATGGTTATTGAATAACAGACACATAAAGAGTGTGCAATACACAATATATATTTACCTCTGGTACGTGCAGATGCAGAATATAATATACAGCCGTAGGTCAATAGTATTACGTAGGTATAAAACAAGATCTTTCAGCTGCATTATAGTGCTCCTTCTTATCTCATCACAACCAAGCCTGTTATGTGAGACGTTTTACAAATGTAAAAAGCACTGTAACAAAATAACTTGTCCATTTAGCTACTAAAATATTTGCATTTTACATTCCCTTCAATAATCACGAATATTCACAATACAAAGCTTTGTCGATGTGCAAAAAACTAATCAGCAGTAAAAAGGAATAATAAAATGGCAAATATATTACAGACGCATGTTATATATATATGTTGCAAGTTTGGCAAAAAGATTAAGTGTATAAAAGGGCTTACTGTCGGTTATAATCGGAATAAACTTAATTTGTTTATTTGGATGTTTATTTACTGCTCGTTTGCCACATGCATTGGTATTTTAATAAATATAATTTGACACTTAATTTAGCATTACATTTTTATAGATTGTGATGTTTATCACTTCCTATACAAGTATGAAATCGATGATTCGGTGTCCCCACATTTAAAATTTATGACTCAATGAAGTTGCGTCAACAACATTGGTCACTGAATCATTTGAGATTGCTCATGCATAAACGTAATAATGAACAAGAATTTTTAAAAGGGTCACATCAAATAATGCAACCGATTCGCATTTAACTTTGAATACTATAAATAAATATATAAAAATATTTTAGGCACGTAATATAATTGTGAGTACACAACTGGCCACTTAAACAATCGATTTATTTCAACGATAATACTGTTGATTGATAAAAATCAGCATTCAGTAAATTTATTGGCTATAAACTGATCAGTCTATTTGTAGTTTAATAACTTACTGCGAATAAAAATGTGACCAGCGTTGTAACAGTAAATGTTGAACAATAATGGGTTATTTGCAATCCCATTAGCACGAGATCCAGTAGTTGTAATCCTAATCTGACTTACATGTCAATGAATAAGTCGTTTTTCTGTTCACTTGAAATTTTGCCAAGTTGAGTGGCAGCGACAGTGACTCAGAAAAGGGTCACAAAGAAGTCATTTATTATGCTTGTGCAACGACAAGATAAGTTAAACACAGATTGCAGAAACCAGAATTATGTGATGGGCAGTCTACATTAGGCTGATGCGTGCATGCAAAGAGTACAAGAACAACGCGTCCACCTTTTGATTAACATAAGTCTGAAAAAAAATCAAAGGGAGAGAGAAGGTTTTTTGACTCACGCTTAAAGTAATTACTGTAATCAAACCCGATTGGAAAAAAGGAATATAGCATATCATGTACAACGGTTTTATTCCGGTGCTGGTGGTGGCGTATGTAGGTAATAGGTATGCATAATATAGAGCTCATAGTATTTACAGTAAGGGAAACTTGTACCCGATGGATAAAAGGTATATTTATTTTATGGGTAGAATTGTTGAAATAATGAAGATTTATTATACTGTACCGTGCAAGGGAGTTAGTTTCTTTTAAAATAGCGTGATGAATGGTACAGCTATTGGGTTGGTGCTTCCATTCCCAGAGTCTGTTGCCAGGCTGTATATACCGCTGCAAAATCTTTCACTGATATTTTTTTTGCTCTTACTTTTTGATAAAAGTAGCCTACCTCTGTCTGAACTGGTAGGTTTTACTCTTTAACAGTTTTTACGGTACGATTTTTCGCATGGTTCTAATAACATTGCTAAACGAATGCTTTCTTCGTTTAGCAATGTTAGGTTCTAACAATCATGTGTGTAAAAGATTAATACATGTCCATTTACTTGTCTAAATTTCTGATGTAAAAACGTTTTCGTAACCTTTACCCAAGAGTATGCGAGTAAAATTCAATAAAATTCCTGTCAACAGGTTCTTTCTCTTTCTTCTCTGGTTTCCATCTTAAATGTGTATGCAAGTCCGAGTACTTATTTTTAGTGCTAGAAATGCACTGTTCTACCTTTTTATTGATAATAATGGGGAGTCCCCATTGGGGACGGACGAGTAGCGATGGAACAAAGGAAAAAACGGCAGTCAATAAAATCATAATGCTATGTATTGATAGATTTTCTATACAAAACTTTAGCACTTACATTGGATAACGAATTTATCAAATCGTGAGTGATATACATACATACCTACCTTAACCAACCACACAGCAAGAAAAAGTTCAAAGCGAATCCATTAGATCGTCACGATCACAAATTTGGTGTAGGTAGTAGAAAACTGACTCTGGCAATTAAGAAAGTCCTCCTCCCATGTAGGTATAATTTAAAAAGGAGGGACACGCACATTAGACTAATCAAGAAGGAAATGAACTGTAATGTTAATAATAGTGCATCACAACAATTGCAAATGGCTATTTCTACCGGTTGCTCTAAGCACACCTTGTATATTCTAGATCACCTACATGTAGGGACATTTTAAAAAATCATCCATTTTCGTACATATGGGGTGGTGACGTCACATTTATGCCCCGCAGTGTGAGTCCGTTGTAATTTGTAGTTGCATTATTATTAGTACCTGTGTATGTAATATAGCCATTACAAGACCATTGTACTAGTACACTTAATTGGCAAAAAGTTGGTAAAGCACAGCATGAACATCATATTATCACTGACTCTTTTTGAAAAATCCTCAACTTTTTTTTAGATGAATGATGAAGATAAACAAGTATATTATGTTACATAGCACATTATTATTATTTTGGCTCGGTTTTATACAAGTAAACTATTTACACTAGCTTTCATAATGCTAAGTATATGATGAAGATGGTGATGATTAAAATCTGTAACAGTTTCAACCGAGCCATGAACCAATAGGGCACTTACAATGTAAAGCAGTAGATTTTTGGATCAGTAGTGAGATTTAAAAAAGTCTGCAGAATCTGGCCTGATCATTCTATTATTATGGCTAAAAAGAAAGAAGTATTACAAGTTTTCTTGCAAAGTAAAGACGATGACAGCACACAGGTGGTAAAACTTCCGCCTTCGCAAATTTTCTTTGTTGTATTCATCTGCATATATAGATATGTGGCTTTGTCATATGATTTTGAAGTTTTCAATTTCAGGCTGCCATGTAGAACTTTTGCAACTGAAATGGTCAAAATTTTGTGTAGCTCATCATTATATAAAAATCTACCTTATTATAGTCTAGGGACATAGTGTTTGGTGTTTAGGTAATAATCTCCATTCTCCAGTGAGATTTAAACAAGATAAGAAAACCATCTCATAATAATAACTTGCCGGATTATTATCACATATTTTTTAAGCAAGTGTGTGATTTGCATGTATCTTTGGGATTTTGGGATTCATAAAAAAGCTGCCCTCTTGTCAGTACAAGTTAGGTAACGGATAGTAAGTAGATAGGCAGGTAGCGTGAATAATGCACTCGTAAACTTCTCGCAGAGGAGATTAAGTCTGCGTTCTTTAGCTCAAATTTTCTTAAAGTAGAACTAAATGGAAAATGAAACTGTGTGTGTGTAGGTATCAAGTAGGTATAACATGGCTTCATGGTTCTACGTACATATATATGGAAGAAATGCTGCAAAACACCATCAACATAATAATCTTTTCTCCCGTTTATTACTAGGTCTAGTCTGACTGGTGTCAAGAAGATATTCTCAAGCACTGTGATAAAAAGGGTAAAAACTGCTTAGAGTGCTAGGTGTGGAGGTTGGTGATGTATTGTTGCCAACCGTTTAATGAAGGGTTTAGCAAAATATCACTTTTGAAGAAGACAGTCGATAGATTATTCTCTTCTAAGGATAATATTATGACGATGATTATGTGGCTTTTCCAACAAAATCGCATAACTATGATTCCCGCTGACTAAGTACAGGCACTGCTCTTGGCAAAAATGCAATGCATGTTAACCATCCTATAAGAAAGGATTGAGAGGATGAGAAAAGAATGACATGGACAATAGACTATCATCGAAAGATTAAATGCCTATGTAAAAGTCCAAACTTTACACAGAAACGCACTCATAATTTTCTATTTTGCTTGAGAAATCCATTTTTTTACCTGTATATAAATTGGTACGTACATACGTACGCAGTTGAAACATTGGTCCGGTTTGTCTTCAGCTGTGACAGCCATACCATTGTTGTTTGTGTAAAAGTTGCTTTTAAAAATAATCATCGCACTTGAAATAGTTGAATATTAATGTACAAATATTTGCTTGCATGGATTTTTTTTTACAAGAGTTTGATTTTTTGGCGAAATTGACTCTTGTCAATGCCAAGGCTCAATTTACCTATTTTGGTATAGGTGTACATTCCATGTTTTTTAGCGTCGGGAGTCAGGATTGGGACTCGAGATGCGTTTGCATGATTTAAATAGAGTTTTATTTTGTGTTGGTGTTAGTCATCTTTTTTAATGGCTGCAGAGGAAGACGCTGGGACTCCTATTATACACTATTTATTATTTCACATTGCACCAAGTTTACAACAGTACGTGCAAATTATAAGTTAATAAAGACAGTGTGACACGAAAATGCTTTAAACGTGTCCACGTATAATAATATAGAAGAATAATAATAGCATGTTTATGAATCTTAAAATGACTCAAGTTTAAGTAAACAATGGGCTATAGTTTGATAGTAATAATTTATAATCATGATTTGAAGTTCACTGCACCGTTCTTTTTTTTATCCCAGTCATCGTGTTATAATAATATTCTGAGATTACTTTTTCAACTGGGAATGGAGTTGATGACACAATGAAACTGCATATTTATGATGCACACACCTATCATTTTTATGCATAATTGAGCAAATAATTGAAGGTAGTACCTTATCATTCTTTCAATTAGAGTGACATTTACGGGCTGCTCAGACTCAACAGACTGTCCATGATTGAGCTAAACAGTAAATGCTAGTGCATAAATCTGTCATGCAAGATTTACCGTTTGCTGGTAGGAAAGATTTTCGTTCAAAATGTTTGCATGTGGTTGGTACAATATTCCTACATCATGACGTTGGTTGTTAAAGTCTTATTCATTACGTAAAATTGAATTTAACTTTTGCAACGCAAGTTATAACTAAATATATACAATAGCATTTATATGGTATTTATTATCGCTCTTCTAAAAGGCAATTTGTTTAACCATTCAGTATTGTTTCAGTTTCTGACGTCTTTTGGGCACAGACTCACGATTTCAAGAATAGCTAAAAGAGTGCATACATACTTAAATATGAACCATAAAGTCATACATAGCATGAATCCATTATTGTGTAAGAAAGGAAAATCCAATTCCGAAAAGATCTTTTGGGGAAATTAAAGTGAAACGTGCGCCACATATTTAAAAAGAAAATTTTACTACTAATTTCAGCAAATTAAAAGTTAAAGATAGAGTACGCAGTATCATCACTGTACGAACAAAATGAAGATGAGGTCAAAAATCTTTTGTTACACTTTTCTGAGCAGCATATGCAGCAGAGGAAAAGAAGACTATGAAGGTATATACTAAAAAGAGAAATGGACAATATTATCATCATGATATCATCACTACTATCGAACCTTCAACAACGTGAAAAAAAAACTTTCTTGATCTGATTATTTTACACACAATTTTAGAAAAACAATTCTAAGCCAGATGAGCTGAAATTTATGCTCTTTTAAGAGTTACCCTTTTCCTTAGCACGTTAAATATTTTAACACAACCGTAAAACGCAACATCTAGGACTGCGTTTCCGTGTTTTCTGAGGTAAGGTATAATGCAATGCCAGCCCTAGTCATGTACTTTTCCAATTGTTTTGAAAAAATGACTTTTTTCATTGTTTTCATCTCGTGACAACAGCAGTTTCTGTTTTAGTGGTTTGTTTTTTAGTGAGCACTGAGCATAATATGGTTGACAAGCAAATATTCTCATGTTGTATCACCATCATTTTACTGAAGGAGGATTGTCTTTTGTTTCCCTTTTGTTGTTAGTTTATTTTTTACAAGGGATGATGCCAAGAGGAGGCAAACGAACACAATGATAAATGATACACTAGTAAGCAATACCGTAAACTGGTGATGCCGGGATTATTACTACAAGAAGTTTATTTTTAAACAGAACAAAAATATACGACAAAAATAGTTTGCACCCATTCATATCCATCATACTTTTAACAAGTTTATCATCCTTCAGCAGAAAGCAAGGAATAAAACGCAAATGTACTAGATGGTTTTTAAAATTCAATCATTGCAAATGCTGTAGTTAGTTGAGATTTGTTGTACCAGTGACAGCTTCACTAGGGTGTTAACAATCTGCAGAAACAGAATGCTGCATTAATTCTGTATCCGTATATTATTCAGAGAATGAATTGCAAAAATAACAAAGTGATGATGAACCATCTAGTAGACTGTGATATTATATAGGTATATAG